>JZLH01S0318742.1:33924-46588 GCA_001188425.1 Eucidaris tribuloides
TCCCGCCTGGGTGGGATATACAGGTATTTCCAAGGAAATTGCCAACCCTGTGTAGAACTGCCGAATTTTGTTGTTGTTGTTGTTGCTGATGCTGCTGCTTGTCATATTCATGTCGTTGTTTGAGTGATGGGCATATGCCCCTTAAAACTGTTCCTACTTTTCACTTTTTAAATCAACAATGTAAATATGAATGTAGCATAATTATACAAACAAATCAATAATTTGAAAGAAATTGGAAATTGGAAAGATATGGCCAAACCTGATACTTTTCACTTTTTTAAAGCACTGAATGGTCGTTTTGTAGTAAAAAAAAATTTTCAGGGTTTCCCGAGATGGTTTCATTTTTTTTTTACTTAATCAGAGACATGCATAGAATAAAAGAATACGTAACGTTAGCTCAGAAGTATTCAAATTTGAAACATTGTTAAATGTTGCCTTTAAATATCATTTTCACAGGACCGTTCACCCTCGCCGTGCCAAACGACAATACCATTCGACAGTATAGGAAGATATTTCGGACCTCCTTAGATCTTTTTATCATACATCGTATGGTGTACAGTGTCGTGCCAAGTCGGATGGTAATGTCTTCTCTAATGACGGATGAAATGGTTGTCCCAAGCTTCAGGAACCCGAAAGGCGTCCGCTTTAACGTCTACCAGAAAGGCAACGAAGTGGTAACTATAACAATTTGATTTGATTTGATTTGATTTGATTTGATTTGATTTGATTTGATTTTTCCCCCTGCCTGAACGAAAAAAAATTAGCATAAATTATACCAATAATACCAACATGAATAATCTACAAATGGTAATGACGATTGTCTAGTACTCGGAGGTAGTTATCGCAATAACTGAATAATAGATAATCAGATTTTTATGTAACTCAGGTGAAGTATGTATCACACAGAACTGATAACTATTAAATTTTGGAGTTGAAAGGTCAAAGGTCATGGGACCATGTATGCATCTTATTTCAGTTCATCACCATGGTAACTTAAATACCTTTGATCAGAGTGGGTACACACGCATGGTGAGGCATTTTATTTTAATTTGATTTACTTAGACTGGGAGTGCGGAGGCATTCCGATCGGCTGCAGTGCGCAGTTGAACTTCTCTAGTTGATAAAGCTGATAAATCAATTAGTTAAGTGTTTATTCAGCGTCGAGAACCAAAATGTGAAATACTCCAATAAGGCCAAAAAGTAGTTATGTTGCCCTCAAGTCGATTTTTATTTTTATTTTATTTCATTTTATTTCTACCACAGCAAAATCCGGACGTAACACCAATACACACGTATATACCGGTACTGTACCGTGTAAGAACGAAATTGTGTGCGAGTTGAGTTTCCTGATATATTTTTATGGGTCTTTCCAATGGGAAAAACACATATAAAATTGTTGTTTTAAGCCATTAAATATGAATTTTAGTAAATTCTTTGCTCAAATTTGACATTTTCCCCTAAAACAGTGAATTTGTATATTTTGGGTCTACTAAAAAAGTGCGACCCTTTTTTGTGTGTGCAATTTTAAAGTCGGTCGCTTGAGGGCAACATTACAGTTTGTTAGGCCTAATGTTGGACCATTTTTTTGTTTTCTCTTTTTCCTCTTTTGAAAGATCAAGACCATGAATGGCGCCCGCATCGTTGATCCGGATCACAGGGCATCGGACGGGGTCATCCACATTGTGGACAATGTTCCTTCCGTAAATTTCGCGGAGAATATCGGGCACTTCCTCGGGAGGATCTCTGATTACTCCACAATGTGGGAACTCATTAAAATGGCCGACCTGAGTGAAACCCTGACGAGTAAGTTCTCGATATTATTTCGCCGCTACCCCCTCCCAATAACTTCGACAATGTGAAAAAAAATAACACGTTATGCAAGAATAATTATGTTTAAAAAACACAAACTTAACATGATACTACTTCTAGACACATACAATTTTCAAATCTGAAATCGGGTCAGAGCCTTGACTAGGATATTGGTAAATGTGACTTAATTGTGGGTCAAACCTTACTTGCTTCTGGGTTTGACCCTGCGTTTGACCTGTTTTACCGAGTAATCCTGACCCGCCGAGAAATGGGCTAGATGTATATAAACGGGATTCGATCGAGTTAGATTTGACCAGGATTTTGGTAAAATGTGACTAGATTCCGCGTCAAACCTTACCAACTTTTGTGTATGAAACCGGAATCTGGTATAGGAACAATCTTTTTTTTTATTTGCTTTCCCCCTTTTTTTAGATGCTGATCCACTTACGGTTTTTGTGCCGCGTAACCGAGTGTTTGAGAATTTACCGGCCGGAGTTCTCGAAAATCTGAAGGCGGACAGGGCCAAACTGAAGGAAGTCATGAAGTATCACATGGTTGCAGATACGGAATACGCGGCGGGTCTCTCGGACGGACAGTCCCTCACCACGGTGCAGGGGAGCCCAATTCGCGTCAGCATCAACCAAACTGGTGAGATTTAACTCCATGCGGAGTTAAATTTAACTCGGAATGGGGTCAGCTGGGAGCCTATACTCTATCATTACAGTGATTTGGACCCGGGGGGGGGGGGGTACTCTCTACACAGCCTGCTACGCACCCGCGTCCAGATTCCGGTAGGGTCACTTTTCCATGCAGCCCTTGGGCGTCGTCGACATCTTTTGAAAATAGGGTAGCCGTTTTAGCACCATTCGCAGGCAATCACCACCTAGGGTAGCATTTCCTAACATGTCACGCCATTTAGGGTTGCTAATTTGGTGATGTAAATTACGTCATTAAGGGGTGCAATTTTAAGTAGATTTAATAATAACATCTCCAAATGAACTGTTTGTTAATTAGGAAAATTATTCATGAATTATTAAGTAAATCACTTCGCGTTATGCAATGTACAATAATGTTTTAGATGAGAAGGACACTTGGGTGGAGTATCAAATTAGTTGATTGCACTGTTTTCGCCACTTAGGGTTTCAAATTAGTGGATTCCCTGTTCACGCCACTTAGGGTATCAGAATTAGTGGATTTCATGGGAGTCACGGCACTTAGCGTAGTTTTTTTCATGCGTTACGCCATTTAGGGTTGCAAATTTGGTTATGGAGGTAGCGCCGTTTAGGGTGCATTTCTGAGGTTGTTGGACACGGGTGGGTAGCAGACCGTGTGGAGAGTGACACCCCCCGACCCGGGGGGGGGGGGTGGTCGGATTTCCGAATCAATTTGACTCGGAAAGGTCAGTGGTGTCTACTGAGAATCGAATCAATTCAAGGCAAGGTCCACCCATACGTCAACTTGGATTTAATAAAAGCAGAACAATAAGAGAAACATATCAATGAAAGTTTGGCGAAAAACACCAAAGAAAAGCGGAATTGTGGACTTTCAAAGATTTAATTTTGTGACGTCACATACGAGCACCTCCCCATATATCATGTAATATTAATTCAACAAATTGCCAATTTTCATTTTTTTTCTTCTTATTTTTATTTGTGTTATTGGTTCATGATGATTGAATGTTTTGTTTTCATAGAAGCATGTATGAAATGAAGTTTCTAATTATATATTGAATCCACAGGTGACAATGACAATGACAATGAATTTTATTCTGGAACGGCCCCGCCTGGGGGCATGGAAGAATAACAAGCAAGTAATCTACGTTATAAGGCAAACATTGGCAGTTAACATAACTATATACAATATATACATCTGTACTTAAAAAGAAAGAAAGAAAGAAAAAAAGAATACTCTACATTGAGACAAACATCGGCAGTTAACATAACTACACACAATATATGCATCTGTACTTAAAATAATAATAATAATAATAATACTCTACGTTATAAGGCAAAACATCGGCAGATAACATAACTATATACAATATATACATCTGAACTTTAAAAAGAAAAGAAAAAAGTAAACTAGAAAAAAATAACACCACAATGTATACAAAACAAAACAGACATCAGAATCTAGACATGATGACCTGACAAAAACGCGACAATTTTTTTTTTTAAAAACTCTTATGTTTTTAGAGTTAAAAAGCTTCATCATTTTCATAACATTTGGACGACGAGTGTAATATAATGAAAACCTTCCGCTCCGAAGCAAAAACAGGACATTTAAAAAGAAAATGGAACTCATCACCAGGATCATTCAAGTGACACAAAGTACAATATTGAATTGCTTGATCTGGGAGATAACGTCCCTCAGATACAGGTAATCTATGGTTTCCACATCTAAATCTACATAAAGCTAACCGTTCAGAGTAATCCAGTTGAAACAGATATTCCTAAAAAATGTTATCCTCCTTAAAAATACGATAGTTACAGCAGAGGCGGTTTCTATGCACCTTCTCATTTCAATTCTAACGAGCAATATTATTAATTCTAAGTCCAACAGACGAGTTTACCCAATTAATATTCAGTACAAGAGTCCGATCTGACCATATATTAGACATACCGCATTTGTCCAAAATACATTTCACTTTCACCATCCACCTAGACTTAAAGATTTCTTTATCAAGTAATTGACGTAAAAGGTTATAAATCATGCACGACAGTTTAGACCTTCCATGTACATTTTCATTTAACCTTGCCCAAAAATTTATCATGCGCTTCTCAATAGTGTAAGACAGGCTAAACCTTCCAAGCTCCCCATTAGCCATACAATTAGCTGTCCCACTCTTCAAACCCAAGAGACTCTTTAAGAATTTCTTATAAAACATTTCAATGCAACCTAAATTCTCAAAGCCCCAAACCTCACTACCATAGAGTAAGATTGGGAGCACTAGGATATCAAACAGTTCACACTGAACATCTACTTGTAAGGAGAGCCTTCGAGCTTTACTCTTCAAATTAAACATAGCTCTACGTGCCTGATTAATCTGTTTTCTCATTGCTTTGTTGAAAGAACCATTGTAATTAAAAATAACCCCAAGGTAAATGTAATTAAACACAACTTCTAGTGAGCTATCACCAAACTTAAACACTGGATACCTGCGAACTCGACCTCTAGAAAAAATAAAAATAGCCACCTTGGTTTTACTTGTATTGACAGAGAGTTTCCACATATCACAATAATGATGAACAGCTGACAAAGCACTCTGGAGTTCTTCAGCAGATTCGGCTAATATCACAGTGTCATCAGCATATAATAAAACATACAATCGTAAAAATACCTCAACATCATCATCACTTAAGTGTTCCCTTATCGCGGAGGAGCACATATCTAAACCTTTATACACGTATAGCCTACTGACAAAATATTCAAAGTCATTTAAAAATACTACAAATAAAAGGGGAGACAGATTTTCACCCTGGCGTACCCCAATGTACAAACAAAAAACTCAGACAATTTATTACCAACTTTAACACAAGACTTCGCATTTTCATACATATTATAAACAACATTAATGATCTTTCCATTGATACCAGATGCAAGGGCGTAGGCGTGGGGGGGGGGGGGTGCACTGGGTGCACGTGCACCCCCCCGCAGAGCCATAGGAGTTCCGCCCCTGGCAAGAAAAACGAAATTTGCACCACTTTTTCTGCTTTCAACGCCTGATTTACTCAACTTTAGTTCCACCTCCCTAAGATGTGCATCTCCCCATGTCAATTTAGTTCCACCTCCCCAAGATGTGCACCTCCCCGTGCCCAAACCAGCCTACGCCCCTGAGATGATATTAATTTTGACCATAAACTAGATCTATCTACAAGGTCAAAGACTTTCTTATAATCTACAAAAGCACAGTAAATGCTCTTCCCACAATGCAAGTAGAAATCAATGAGACCATGCAACGTAAAAACATGATCAAGAGTACTATGGCCTTCTCTAAAACCAGCCTGCTCACCACCCAAAATACCTGCACACTCCAAATATAGTGAAAGTCTAGCATTAATACATGCTATAAAAAGCTTCCCTACACAACTTAGAAGAGTGATTCCTCTATAATTGTCTGGGTCATCCACTGACCCTTTCTTTTTATATAAAGGCTTAATCATGCCCAGACACCAGACAGAAGGCACTACCCCAGAATGAAGTATAATATTAAACACCTTAAGATCCTCACCATAGCATCAGGACAATTTGTCAACTGTTCATTAACAATATTATCAATTCCATTAGCCTTATTATTCCGTAACCAATAACCTGCAAGACCTCATCATAGTCAAAATCCCTATTAATATCTTCATTCACAGAGTGATTGATAACAGAGGGATCAAAATCTTGGTCTCCAGAATCTAAACCCCCCGGTTTCACACTTAATTTCTGAAAGTGTTTCATAAAAATATGTAAAGATATATTGCTGCCTTTCTCATGCGATTTGCAAGCGTCATCTAAAATCCAATATTTCTTGGATTAGAATTTGTCATGCTTCGTAACGAACTATGCAACTCCTAGCTTTTGCCCTTATGAAACGTTTGTAATTCTTCGCTAATATCCTTAATTCCAACTTTGCGTCCTCTGTTCTCAACTTCTGCAACCTATGCTTCTCCTTAACATCATTTTCAATTTTCTCGGAAAATGACACTTTATGGAATTTATGTTACATGGCAATGGGGGAGCTGCTCGCATGTGACGTCACACAATTAAAACTTTGAATGTTCATAACTCCGCTTATTCCTTGGTGGATTTTCCCCAAACTTTCATTAATATATTTCTGTCATTGTACTGCTTTTATTAAAACCAACTTGACGTCAGGGTGGACCTTGCCTTTAAAGTAATTCGGAAATCCGAGCCACTTTAACTCAGAACAGAGTAGGATCCAAGTTGACTCCATTCTGGGTCAATTTGACTCCACAGAAATAACTGTGTTCAGTAACATACTCAGAATGTCACATGCAAAATCAATAGATTTTGTTGCTATGGTACCAAGAGGATTAAAAGGGAATTCTATTGTGCTAGCTAGTTGATTTAAATTGAAGTGGAAAATTCACGAAAACACATTAGTGAAGGCTTTAGAAAAAAATTGAAATATGTTAATGAAGTTATAAATGCTTAAAAATTCTCACGATCAGCACAAATTCATAATACTGTGTTGTTCTATGCAATCTATCTATTTAATACACAAAATGTCACTAAAACATACAGTTTATCTTAAAAAAATATTTCTTCATGTCTGTCTTCAATGTATGCTGATATAAAAACCTTATCACATTTTTTTCTTTGTGAACCTGCGCAAAAATTTGAGAGGAAATGAAAACGATCTTCGTTTCTCGTTTGCAGGATCGATTACACTCAACAACCAGGCCTCGTTTGACAAGAAATACCATGACCTTCCGGCCACCAATGGCGTGATACAGCACATCGACGGCGTCCTGATGTTGCCCGAGTAGCAAGGCTGCCACTATAGTAGGGAAACCCCCTACCGTAGGGATTTTAGCCAACTGTATACCTACGAGGAAAATGACCTTCCGTAGGGAGGGAGCACGGAGGGGGGGGGGGGGGGGCACTCAGATATATTGGTGTACACATGCGTGTCCATGGATTTGAAATATACCCCCTAAAAAGTATGCGTACTTCCATGAAAAATACCCCTTAAAGGCAAGGGTGAACCTTGCCTTTTCTCATGTAAATTAACCCCCTAAACAGGTAACGCGTTCGGCTGATATGTTTCAGGATTTGCAAGTCCATCATTTCCCTTTCTTATGATTACCAAACGGTAATAAAGTACTTAAAAATGGTGTGTTGAAAGTTTGAGATACATATGTCACGAACTTATTGTTTTATGAGAAAAACTAATAACGATATGCTGCCAGATATTGTTCTTTCCGTCATGGGTTTTAAATTTTGCTCAAATTGCAGAACACGGTACGCATGACCAGTTAACGGGCAGTGGGCGACTCTTTCCCCGTTATGGTTTTTACGGTTGAACTCTGCGTGACCTTCGGCCAGCGGCCGATCATGCAGACAATTTTGGAACAAACGGAACGTGCTCATCACTTTGCAAATTTTGAAATTTAACCGTCCAGCTTTTCAAAAAACAACGTGTTGTACCCAAAGGTTCCATGACAGGTGTTTATTTATACTAATCTTCACATTGTGAACGATTTGAGCTGATTTCATTCATTTTGCCGTTTTCTGGCGTAAAAATTCCGAACTCTGTGCTTTTAGTATAAAACTAGCGTCTGTTTTAGTACAGATTAGGAAAAAAGACCCATTTTCACGCATTTTCATGGACGCGCATGTGTACATCAATATGTCTGAGTGGTCGCGGGGGGGGGGTAGGTTTTTTTATGTACCGTATCTAAAACTTTGTTACAAATATTCTTAAATCCTCCTTGGTGTCAGGAATTCCCGTACATTTTCGTCTGTCGACATTATTTGGGTTTGTCCCAATTGGTCTCTTCTCCGGCGCGGAAACCAATAACGCAAATCGTAAACGTCAACTTTCTAACTTAACATAAAATTCTTGCATTTATTTAGGCTATTTTGTAGAGGAAAACTTATAAAAATGGATTTTTGTAGGGGAAAATTTGGTTTTTAAGGTAAAAGGTGGGCTATTAGAGCGTAGGGGAAAAGAAGTTTCTGTAGGGGAAAATACGCATGCGGTGTAGAGAGAAATGAAAATTTTGAGTGGCAGCCCTGTCGAGTAGATTCTTTGTGTTAATCGGATATACAGTGTGTATCCCCTAAAAAAGTAATCCATGTTTAGAGGGATAATAACCCCAAATATTTCGATATATAGATTTACAAGCTAATATCTACAAACAACATTCCCTCTTTCAAATTATACCGCACTTGCACACTGGTGTCATGTATACACTCTTAAAATAGTTGGGTAAATAAATGCCCAACCTTTAACCAACACTGGGTAACATACTGTCCACACAACTATTGGTCATAATTTTCCCAACTGATGATGGGTAATCAGTTTACTATATGGTTGGGCAAATTAGGTTGTCTATCAGTTGGTCATCCATCATATTTTACCAAACGTTTAATTACCCAACAGTTGGTTATATTTTCCAGTTGGGTAATTACTTACCCAACAAATTTTACCCCGTATGACATTGCCCAACGATCAATTGCTCAACGATTATTTCCAAAATATCAATTTACCCAACTCTGAATACACCTATCAGTTGGGTAACGTCCGATCTACACAGCAGCTTTTGCCTAATCTCAAATACTCATCTATTTAGCAATTATTACTCACTGATTTGTCCACAACATCTCTTTGCCTAACTCCTTTTTCTCAATCCTTGGGGAAATGATTGCCCAATTACTAGTATTTGATTTGCTCGTTATGCTTACCTGCTTACATGTTAATTGTTCCTTGCTGATATATATAGTGTTCTAATACAACCACTGAAATATCATGGTTAGATACTTGTGCAATTTCTTTTTTTTTAAGAATCGCATAAAATAGATGTTATAGATCGACAATTCGATAATTAGATGGATCATTCTTTTTAAATCGTCGGAAGATACAAAATTATACCCGTATGCATGAGAAACTAAGAAATACAATAATTAATTAAAAAGTACAGTAATAAAAATTCCATATGATTATGATCGATACAAAAACATGTATTGATCGATGCAGTTTACTTGGGAATTACCCAATAATGTGGGTAAATATAATTTCGTGTACTTGGGTTTTCCTCGGTATTGGGTTAAGTACAATTCCCCCCACACACATACAAACACACAAACACACAAACACACACACACACACACACACACACACACACACACACACACACACACACACACACACACACACACACACACACACACACACACACACACACACACACACACACACACACACACACACACACACACACACACACACACACACACACACACACACACACACACACGCACTTACATCCACAAAAACACATATCCGCACGCACTTATATAGGCAATTTTTAACCAACCTTTAGTTGCCCAACAGAAATTTACCCAACTTGCATTGAGAATGTTATAATATTACAAGTATCCAACGTAATATACATGGTAGATTTCTATCGGCACGTTTTTACCCAACCATCAGTTGCCGAGCGAAATTTACCCAACCCACCATGGAAATGTGGCAAGGTTACACAACTGCGGAGCAACAAGTTCCCAACCTTCAGTTACCAATACGGTTGGTAAATACCCGCCCAATATTTAGGTAAAAATAATTGCCCAATATTGGTTAAAGTACTTATGTGCTCAGTTGGGTAATAATCGCCCAGAACAACGAACTTTTTTAACCAACCGCCAATTACCCAACTAAATTTACCCAACATTTTGAGAGTGTAGGGCTCCTTGGGAGAACAGTTTTTTTTCACTAAAATTGAAATAAAGAAAGAAAGAAAGAAAGAAAGAAAGAAAGAAAGCAAGAAAGCAAGGAAGAAAGAAAGAAAGAAAGAAAGAAAGAAAGAAAGAACCGGGAACATTGATCTTGAAGAACAATGTCAAATCACTTATCTTACAAGTTTTTGCCAGAGATTGAAAGACTGAAGACTCTGGTGAATGGGTTCATGTTTTCAATTGATACAAATTAAGCCAAAACATGCAAAAATTGTGATTTAACATTGTTCTTTTCAAGAGCATTGTACACGGTCATGCATGACACCAGTGATGCCAGTGAGGTATCATATTGAACAGAGAAAAGGTTGCTCTTTATGGATATTATATAGTCATGGACAATATATTATTCTACCAAATATAGTTTTCAATCATATCAGGAAAGATTTCTTGTCCTGAAGTAGAGACAGGGGCGGCGCCGACAGGGGGGGGGGGGGTGGGTGGGCGGCCGCCCCTATTTTATCATTAAAATGACGGGAATTTTACTGTTTTTCGAAAATATCGCCCTCCTATTCTTGTTGATTTTGCTAGTAAAAAAGAAATTGGCTGGGAAAAATGCCTTTTGTCGTCGTCGGCCCCCTACCCCCGCTTGTCGGATGTTGTTCGGCTTGCATTTTGGCTAGTAAAAAAAAATGTTTGGCAGGCAAAATTTTCCCGACGGATTTCGCCCTCTAAAAATTTTACCTTGGCGCCGCCCCTGAGTGAAGCTCATTTGAACTTAGGAATGAAATGTTCTGCATGGCTAATTGATCATTATTCTAAGAAATCTGCACTTTAAAACAGGGCTATGCAAAGAAATACACATATTCCAAACTTTTGTCCAGGACTGTAGATATCTATAATGAATGAACTTGGAAGAGTAACCCTAAAAGGATGGATTTTGTTTTCATACAGACTGTAATGAACAGAAGTGACGATGTCAACCTGGTTCGGAAATACATATTAAGACAATAGCCACAGGATTGCCATGTTTTCCGATTCTTAAAAAGCCAAATTACATGCCAAATTCAGTGAAAAGAGGCCAAATTCGGATTTGATGCATTTTATGGGCAGCATAGCCTAGATTTGGTTAGCATTAACGTTGTAATCAATTTACAACACATTTGAAACCTCTGCTGCAGCCGAAAATTTGCGTGCCGCGGTTTACACGCAGCCAGATTTTGCACCTGGGGTACATGAAATACATACTTTTGGATCCTTGTGGCACATTATTTTTGACTGAAAATCCCCGGAAAATAAGGTTTTATAATGTTTTTTATGTGTCAGTGAAAATGCCAAAAAGGCCAAAAAGCCGTTTGGCCTGCACTTTGAATTCTTCAATGCCAAACGATGTCAAAAAACCGCCAAATTTGGTGTTTTTGACCTTAGAAAAGCCAAACTGGCAACCCTAAATAGCCACACCGTAACTCAGTGACATGACTGCAGCAGCTCTCCTATTGGAAACAACCAACTGCATGCAACGCGCTGCACCTGGTTCCACCATTGTCCACACGTATTTTTGATCCAGAGTGACGTCACACTTCGTTACTTTTATATCCGAACGTAATTCTGTATTTAGAAATCGATAGGATTTTTTTTCTTTTTGGAAGAGGAGGGGTATTCGTTAAAAATGGCCCGAAATTAGATTTAAGGCTAGACAGGGTGATATATTCGTAGCCTCTAATGTGTATTGTGATGTGGGAACCTTTAATCTTAATCAACCTACAACATCACGTGTCTGGTAGACCTGATTAAGCATTCTAACCTATAGAGTTTCATTAAATAAGTCCAATTATGTATATCAAAGAAATTTGGGTATGAACTTAAACTCTGTGTCATTCTGGAATCTGGAGTATTTTGTATGTGTACTGTTTGTACGTCTGTGCATGTATGTAAGTACGTATGTGTGGATTTACCTGCGAGCTTATGGTGAAGTAAGAGGTAACGATAGGCGGTGGCCTCTACTAAGACCTTAAGACCTCGAAATGCTATGCTTGTGAACTGCGTCGCTGCCAAGTTCCAGCGTGCCGTTGGCGCGCAGTGCTGAAACTGCATGCTCTGGCCCGAACTAGAACCATATTAGTCCGTGGGCCAGAGGGGTCTACCGTGCACCCCCCCTATGATCCTACTACTTGGGTGCCATTTTGTTTATTGGTGTCTCCTTCGATGGAAAAAAGATGTTAACAAGAAAAAAACTCATTTAGACTATGTTTTCTTTTGACATATTGGGACACATGTAAACTCACAACTTTTTCAACAAGTTTACCTCGTTTTAGGGGCCGCTGAAATCTGGGCAGACATTATTGCCTTTATCTCAGTAACAACTTGTTCAATTTTCCTGAAACTTGGAGAAAAGGTGCATTCTGTCATCTCCTATAGCCATATGAAATTGTATATTCACATCATTTTT
>JZLH01S0318742.1:47937-62197 GCA_001188425.1 Eucidaris tribuloides
GGGGCTCGTGGGACAGTCTGAATGCTGAAAGTTAACTTCAGTGTCATAGCTTGCAAATTCATTTCAATCTTTGAAAACTTGATCTGTGGGAGGAAAGGGGAACTTCAGAGCCTATCAAACTACTCATGTGTTAACTGGTGTGGTGGTGGTGGTTGTTGTGGGGGGGGGGGGTTGCAAACCATTCACTCTTTAACATGTTTAAAGTTTCACGGAGGGAGCCTACACGAATAATACCAGGGTTATTAGTAATAAATGTATATGAATTGGGGAGGGAGCTATACGAGAGAGTCTAAATAATGATAGTTAACCGGAGCTTGAGATTTTTGAAATCCATTTCAGTGATGAAAAGTCAATTGACTGGAAAGGGGAAAGAAGGTAAATTGCGTGTACCAGCCATTTTAGCATGATCCTGCACAGTCAATGAAACCTGCCCTACTTTTTATTCCAAATCTCTCAGTCAAGTGTGATTTTATTGGTTCACCATAACTCTTACAAGTGTTTGTACTCCAGTTCTTATTGGTGTATACCATGACGTGTTCTCTGTTGATGAATCTACACAAATAAACACACGTAGGCTAAAGAGAATAACCGTACTATTTCAACAGTCAGTCATGAAAATGTATTATTAATATTATCATCAGCATTAGTAGCAGGGTTATAGCTAGAAAGATTTCTGTACCGGCCGTAGGAAGGAGTTACGCAAGCGGAGCGAGCAAAGCGAGCGTAGCGCTCCTGGGTACCCACATAGAAAAAGCATTTGGAAGCATTTATTTTACAAAACACATCTTCGCTGAAATGTAATGATGTTTAAAGCTCAAAATACACGATTTATGTAGAGATTTAAAACATTTTACAGTCATTTTAAAGCTTTTCTGTGCCGGTCGGAGGACTAATATATTCAGCTCAGTGCCGGTCGGCTTCGGTTTGTGCCGGCTACTACCGACCGGCGCCGACTGCCGTAGCTATAACCCTGATTAGTAGTATTAATATAGTAGTAGTAGTAGTAGTAGTAGTAGTAGTAGTAGAAGTAGTAATAGTAGCAGCAGCAGCAGCAGCAAGAGCAGTAGTATCATCATCATCATCATCATTATATAATAATCATAATGATAATAACTACTACTACTACTACTACTACTACTACTATTATTATTATTACTATTATTATTATTATTATTATTATTATCATATTGTTATCATTATTCGAATTATTATTAATTATATTATATTAATATTATTAAATATTACTTATTATATCATTTATTCATTCCAATCGATATTGTTATTATTATTATTATCATTATTATTATTCTTAATATTATTCGCATATCATATATTATTATATATATCCAATTATTATTATTATTATTCTATAAATTATTCAATTTCATAATTTATTATCATTATTTAATTATTATTCATTAATTTATTCATTTTATATTTAGTGTCCAGTCAGTCAGCTAGTTAAGTAGTATAGTAGTAGTATTAGTTTCATTAGTATCTTTATATTCCTTTTAATTATTGATCATATATCAATTATCTTATTATGATGGAATCCCTTAACCATGCCCACATGAACTACCATCAAACGCCCGCTCACCCCCTCCCCCCGGTACATTGCAGACAGCACTTGTGTTAATTACGTACGCATACAGTATCCAGTCCCCGCCCCCCCCCCCGACCCCCCCCCCCCCCGCTCGCAGCGGAAAAGAGACCAAAGGACATGGCACCTAACCCTCCACTAGTCAGCCTCTGTCAGACACACGCGCGTCCTGCCCACACTGGTTATGAAATAATCTGATGTCTAAAACGCCATGCACCACAATACCATGAATCTGTGTTTTTTTAACTGTATCTCACCGTTTTCTTCTTCCCACCACTCCCGCTCTTCCTGCTGTTCCCTCCTCCCCTCCTCGCCCTAACTTTCTTCTGCTTCCTAAATGGACCACAATGGAACTGCAAAACCATTCATATCTCATTCCCCCTGCCACTCTACATTTTACTTTCCGCCTTTGTCAATTTTCTACTGTTAAAGTGCCTCCAGGCGCCAGATTCATAATCTATAGGAAATGAGCAACTCAAATGTGCTCGCCCCCCTCCTCCAACACCCGCTATATAACAGCATCATCCGACCAAAAAAAACAAAAAAAACAAACAAAATAACAAAAAACAACCAAAAAAAAAAATCACGAAACCCACAAAACAAAAAAACACAAACCCCAACTAAAAAAACACTTAACAGTCTTTGAACGCTGCTATCCGCCTTCTATTTATAACTTGCTATAATACCTCTGTAATTACTTACTAAAATGAAATCTCGTACATCTCGCGTATTATCACAACTGAAAGGTCACTCGGTGAAAGCTTCTCATTGAATAGCATCGATTAAGAAATCCCGCTGCCCCAATCTCACACCCAGCCCAACGCCAACAACTTTTCTTCTTCATCAGCATCAAATGACTAATTTTCCCCTGCATCTCATCCCATCTCTACGAACAGGATCGTGTATTCTCTTCCTCCAATATGCATCAAGTCTCTAACGCACTCTGAGACTAGCGTCATTCCGCTACTCCTCTCCTGAAATCAGCATCAATCTCCCCTCTCCATACTCTAGAAAAACCGGTTTGCCCGCCATGCACTCACATCTTTGATTATGCGCCCCATCACGCGTCATCCATCTCGCGGGATGCTTCACCCTGCCCCGCCTCGTCCCTTCCCTAAATCCGATCACGGCATCCTAAACCAGAGAGCGAAGTGCCAACACATTATTAAGAGTAGTATGGTGAACCTGTACATATCAAATTGACAGGACATTTGCGTGAATACGAAATTAGGATGTTTCCATTACAAATTTTTTATAGACGAGGCGTATCGATCCCTGACAACTTGAAAAATTATAATATGCCAATTCAAATATAACGTTTTAAGCTTTTGAAAGCAACTTAAACATTTAAACAATGGATAGACTAATACCAAATTAAACATACAAATTGTCAAATACTTTTGTATCTCATTGTCGCGGTGAGCGCCGCCGAAATTTTTGACTTTATTCACTTTGCCCTCCTCTCCCCATCATCTGAAACTTGATCGACGCCTGATCATACCCACCTTTCGCTCCCTACGCGGACAATCTGAGTTAATTTTTCACCTTACTTCTCTCGCTTTTCACCAATGACTTTCAGCAATGAAATGAGATTCACAATCTCATATCTCAGGTTTAACTATCATGATTTTAGTTTCTCTTGTAAATCTACCCTCCCCAATGATTGTTCCCCTCATATTAGTCTTGATGGCTCCACTCCGTGAAACTTACACATGTTAGACGTAATGTTTGAAACATCTTCTATCACCCCCCCCCCCTTTCCCACCACTGGACACATTCTCATTATTTTTTTTCTTTTTCATTTTTTTTTTTTTTTTTTTTTTTTTTTTGTTTGATTAGGCTGACAAATTTTCCATCTTCCTATGAATCAAACTGTCAAGGCGACTGAAATAAATTCGCTAAACTACGAACGGAGTTAACAGAATTTAGAATTTAGTCTCACGAGCCCCCTCCCCATTCCCCTACTTCATTCTCCCCCACTGCATGAGTATAAAGAAACCGAGATAACTCACGTTACCATTACGGTAATGTATGGTAACAACAGTTATTTTTACGTGTGCACTCATATGTAAATTGACCGGCACACATCTTATTAAAATAATTTTGTGCAAATTTATTGTTTAGATCAACTTAGTATTGCCCAGACTAACTATCTGAAACGTTTTGGAAGGCCAGTGGCTACAATTTATATCCAGATAAAAAACGTTTGACAAGTGTAGCCAAAATTTTCAATTTTTGAAGCAATTTTGCTAGTTAAAACCGCATATTTCAGAATATGCAAATAAGATGACGTCATTAACACAAGAATGAAAACTGATACGAATATACAATTTCATATGGCTATAGAGAATGACAAAATGCACCTTTTCTTCAAGTTTCAGGAAAATTGAACAAGTTGTTACTGAGATAAAGGCAATAATGTCTGCCCAGATTTCAGCGGCCCCTAAAACGAGGTAAATTTGTTGAAAAAGTTGTGAGTTTACATGTGTCCCAATATGTCAAAAGAAAACATAGTCTAAATGAGTTTTTTTCTTGTTAACATCTTTTTTCCATCGAAGGAGACACCAATGAACAAAATGGCACCCAAGTAGTAGGATCATGGGGGGGGGGGGTGCACGGTAGACCCCTCTGGCCCACGGACTATATTCGCCAACGAATTGTTTGCTTTTACTGGCCCTAAATTCTGGAATTCACTGGATGATAGCATGAAATATCAAAGCTTTTGTACTTATAAACAAAAGCTAAAGAAGATATATTATAAAATAAATATACAAACAGTGATTTAAGTTTAAATTCATATTTTTAAAATAGCAAACGATATTCCAAACATTTGCATACTTTCTTATTTCTTAATTCTCGTTTATTGAGATGTGACCTGCTCCCCTTTCCCCCTTTCTTTCTTTCAATGGTGCCCTCTTTTGCTCCTTTCTCTTCCACTACCCTTTTATGCTGTATTGCCTTGTTTTTACTTTTGTTGTACTTTGTTTTGTTTCTTGTCCTTATTCCAAAACACATGTCGTTGTTTATATGGGACCTTTGTAATACTGTACAAGCTTGATTTTATTTACGTTCCACCACTTTTGTTACGAAAATTAAATAAACAATGTGTTGAAAAAATGAATTCTAAAATCGTGTTATCACCAGTTGAAAATGGACAACTGGATAGAATCACATTTCAATGTTTTATGTTATCAATATTCCCATATTGTTCGTTTGATGTATTATTTCAGGTGAAGTGTTTACACAAAAATGGACAAAGAAATTCAAATCAGTTCAATCAAAACATGAATTCTGTTACATTAAGGGGCAATATTATGAAAGATACATGTATATATATTCTGATACACAGATTGTGCAGACCATGTTGTGCATTAATTTATCTAAACTAATAAAACAATGTCCAGTTAGAGAACTTGAAAAAAGAATATGATGAAAAATGATTGCAAGAAATATGCAAACAAACAGACAGAAAGACGAACGAACGAACGAACGAACGAACGAGCGAACAAAATTACCCGTTCCACATAATTCCTGTTTGTCAGTTTGAGTCCGCAAAGATTGTCCCGCCAAACAAAGGGACCAACATGTAAACGCAGTACCGTATAGGAGGGGGCACCTGGGCCCGACCCCTGCGCCGGGACCAGGAAATTTTTGTCTGTTGTTTTCAGTATTTATTTGCAAAAGGTGAATGATTTGGGTTTCAGTTAGGCCAGCACAGATTTGAGGCCTTTCAGTAGGTGAAATTAAAACGTTTCCGGGAGCTCCGTTCATGGACCCCACCCAGGGCCGTTTCTAGACCATTTTGAAGGAGGGGGGGGGGCAGGGGCGGCGCCATGGTAAAATCTTATGGGGGCGATATCCGTCGAGAAAAAATATGCTTGCCAACAGATTTTTCCCAGCCAAACAGCAACCGACAAGCGGGGGCCAACAACGAAAACAAATTTGCCTGCCCCCCACCCCCCAAAAAATCCCAGCCAAACAGCGTCCGACAGGTGAGGGGCAGGGGGCCGACGACGACCAAAAAGAAAAGAAACGAAAAAGAAACAAAACAACAACAACAACGATTTAGCCTGCCAATTAAAAGATATTTTTCTCAGCCAGAAGCAAAACAGCATCGCGACAAAGCCGGGGCAAGGGGCCCGACGACGACGAAAAAGATTTGTTTTGCCAAAAACGACAGCATTTCTACTTAGCCAGATAGCAAGAACAAAATGGAAGTTTTCTGCGACTGGGTGTATGAATGCCGACTCTACGAGGCATCGACGGGGGAAGGGGTGTCACACACCCCGCACCCCCTTTAGTGACGGTCCTGACCCCACCGAGAAACTGGGCCCTGTTTCCATAAAAAGCTGATATCATGTCAACTTTTGACATTCTACTGATAAATTCATCGACTCTGATTGGCTGTGAAACATATATCACTGAAGCAACCGTTGTTGCGGGCAGCAAATTGTCGCCGCGTCAATCAGCTTGTCGCCGGCGGACAATCTGTGCGCGCGCGACAATTTGTGCGCGTCAGGTTTTGAGCCAAATCGGCACAGATTGTCGCGCGGCGACAGATTTGTGACGCTCTTGCTGATCCTAATTTTTGGCCTCTGCTGGCGAACAAATTTGTGCCATGAAAAAAACGGCGTAGGCGGCATCAGATTGTCGCCAACGTCACAAATTGTCGCCACTCACTAAATATGTGTCTGTTTGTTTGTCTGTTCGGTGTGTGTATCTGTGTCGTCTGTATGATGTGTTCTGTATCTGTCTGTGTGTTTGTCTTTGTGGAGTCCTGTTTGTCTGTTTGTAAATGTCTGTCTGTGTGTTTTTGTAGTGTGCGTGCTGTGGTTGCGTCTGTGTGATGTTGTCTGTGTCTGAATGTGTCTGTTTCGTGTGTTCATATGTGTCTTTACATTTTGTATGTGTCTGTGTGTATGGTGTCTTGTTATGTGTCTACTCTGTATGTGTCCTGTTGTCAGTGTTGTGTGTCTGTGTGGTTGTGGTATTTGTCTGTATCTGTCTGTGTGTCCTGTATGTATGTCTGTGTGATTGTGTGTGTCTGAATGGGTCTGTTCGTGTGTTCTGTATGAGTCTATGTCTGCATGTGTCTAGTCTGTATGTGTCTTGTTGTCTTTTTGTGTGTGTCTGTGTGTTGTCTATGTGTTTGTGTGTCTATATGTTTGTCTGTGTTGTCCAATTGTGTGTCTGTGTCTGTAAATGTCTGTGTGGGTATGCTGTTCTATATGTGAATGTAATGCATCTATGTAATGGTGCCTGTGTGTCGGCTGTGTGTATGTTTGTATGTATGTTTGTATGTCTGTGTGTTTGTCTGTGTGTCTGTGTGTATGAATGTGTCTTATTTGTGTCTGGCTACCATGGTCTCCGTCTGTATGTGTCTGTGTGTGTCTATTGTGTCTGTATGTGTCTGCTGTCTGTTTGAATGTGTGACTGTGTGTGTGTGTTTGTCTGTATGTGTCTGTGGTGTCCTATTTGTATGTCTGCTGTGCTTTGTGTAATGTCTGAATGTGTCTGTTCGTGTGTCTGTGCTGTATGTGTTTGCGTGTGTATGTGTCTATGTGCCGTTTTTGTGTCTGTTCTGTTTGTGTGTCCTGCGTGTTGTGTGTTTGTCTGCTTGTTGTAGTGTGTCTGTTTGTGATGTCTGTGTGTTTGTGTGTCTGTGTGTTGTCCTATGTGTTTGTGTGTCTGTATGTTTCTCTTTGTCTGTAAGTGTGCTTTTGTGTGTCTGTATGTATCAGTTCTGTTTGTGTGTCTGTATGTGTCTGTGTGTGTTGCCTGTGGTGAAGGTCTGTGTGTCTGCGTGGGTATGTGTCTGCGTGTGTATATGTGTGGCGTGCTATGTATGAACGCTGTGTGTATGTGTGTTGTAATGTTTGTGTGTTTGTTGTCCTGTCTGTTTGTGTGTATGAAGTGTTTTCTGTTTGTGTCATAAATATGTGTTAGTGGGGCGTCTATATATGTCTGTAAGTGTCTGGTGTGTGTCTATGTGTCTGATATGTGTCTAGTCTTTATGTGTCTGTGTGTCTGTATATGTGTATTGCGTCTGTTTGCATGTTTTTCTCTGTGTTCCCCTGATGTGTGTCTCTTGTGTGTCTGTATGTGTCTTTTGTGTTTGGCCTGGGGTGTGCCTGTTTTTAGTCTCATGTGTTGTCTTTATGTATGTGTTGTCTGTGATGTGTGTCTCCGTGTGGTTGTGGGTACTAATTTATTGCGTATAGTGGGGTTTGTGTGTGTGTAAGTTGGATAGTTCGTGTGGTGTCGAAAGCAGGATGTACAAGTTTATGGTGTGATTTGGATATCTGTAATGTCTGTGTTAGCCTCTGTAGGTGGTTATGAGTGTCAGACAGACACAAACATAACACAAACCACAGAAACATTAGCCCCCAAATAGACACCCACAGAGACCCGAACCGAACTCACTATCCCAGACAAACACACAGACACAGCAGAACATACAGCACATACAGACATACAGACACACATAACAATGGCAACAACAAACAGAATGGATACATAGCAGACGCACGTCGGAAACAGGGTACACTACCGACACATACAAGCACACAGACAAACAGCAGACACACAACAAACAAACACACATAGCATATAAAAACAAACAGACATCACAGACTCACACAACTAACACAGAAACATATATTGACACACAATGTAAGACACACAGAGACACGCAGAACAACATACTGTAGGCACACACAAACATATACAGACACAACAGATAAATACACACAAGAGACACACAATCACAAACGAACACAACTATACACACAAACACGCAGACAACAAATACACAGACAGACAGATACACACAGACTGACAGCAAATAATCACACAGACACACACGCAAAAGACAACAAAGCAAGACACACAGACCACAGGCGTTTTACGAAGCAAACATAAATCATACAACACGCACATAAACACATACACAGCAAATTCACATAATATAAAACAGACACACAGACATACAGTACCAACATGCAACACATACACAGAAACAGACAACGGACACATACAGACTAGACATATCCAGACACATTGACACAAAACGCCACAAGCAGAACAAGACACATGCAGACACACAGACACACAGTAACACATACAGACAGCGACACTACACAACCAGAAACATACAAACAGACAGACACACATAGACAAACACAACATTTCAGCAAAACTGACACAAAACAAACACATAACAGACAGACAGACACACAGCGCATACAAGACGAAACATACAGACACATATAAGACACACAAAAACATACAGACAGACGACAGCATTACACATACAGACACACAAACAGACAATACAGACACACAGATACACACAAACACACACTCAGATGAACATATAAGAACACATGTAGACACACAGACACATATACAGACACACATACACACACAGACCACCATACAGAGCACCAATAGACACAAAAACTAGACCAACAGATACATACACAGCGCATACAATGACAAACCAGTACAGACACATAAAGACAACAAACAAACACACAGACACATATACAGACACACAAAACACACAGAACACACAGCCAAGATACAGACGAATAGATTAAGCACATGATACAATACAGACACACAGACAAAAGTGGATACACACATACACACACAGACGGCATACAAGACACAAACAAACAGCACATACACACACAGACTTAAGCAAAACAAAATAAACAAACAGACTGAAAGCAAAACCAAACACACATACACTCAAACAGTCACACACTCAAACAGCACAAAAAGACAGCATACAGACAGACAGACGCACAGACACACAAAACACACAATACAATACAGTGCATCAACAGAGCCAGCACACGAAACATACAGACTGCAATGATAGACATCACAGACACATGCATGACAGACACACATACAACATACCGACACACAAACAAACACAGACAAACATAACAGGGACACAAAAGGCACACAGACACATACAGAGACGCACTGATAGCCAGACACAGACACACTGACAAACATACAGACACATAAAAGACATACAAACAGAGCAAATACAGACACATCACATACATACACAGACAAACATACAGACACATATAAGACACAGCAGACAACACACATACACCGTACAAACACATAGTGACATACACGCCACATACCCACAACAAGCTAAATGTGGAATTTGATCATGGCTGGCGACAATTTGTGCCGTCAACTCCGGGCACAAATTGTGGCGGCCGGCGACAATCTGTGCGGTGGCGAAAATTTGTGGCGCGTAGTTTTTTCGGCCAAAATCGTCAGCAAATTGTCGCGGCGAACAATTTGTGAGCGCGTCAGAGGGCCATGAATTGCAGTAGATATGGCAAAGTTAAGCATGATATCAACTTTTATGAAACAGCTACTGGGTGTTTCATATAAGCTGTTCGAAAGTTACGAAGCAATTTAACGAACAGACTGTGATACTTTGCTTGGTGGGCTAATCAGTTTTCATGCAATTTACATGTAGGCACAAAAAAGGTATCACCAGTCGTGCAGTAAAGTCGTTCGTACTTAACGAACAGCTTTATGAAACACGCGCAGGTCACAGCGTGTACAGTAAGTTGGATCGCCCTCTCAAGGATGGTCTGCAATGGCTACGCCATGTATATGTGCCGAACATTCAGTGCATGGAAAACGGCATACTTCGGCGCTAAAAAGGTTACTAGAAGAATGTTCCAAAAGGGGTTTCTTTGGTAAGGAGGCACACATATATTTATAAATCTCAGTGTAACTAGTCCTCTGCAAGACCCATACCTAATACTTTTATAATTAAACATAGAGGGATGAAGACATAGAGTACCCATTTTGGTGAGAAACCTTTTACCGGCAGAATAGGTCCCCGAAATCGCAGAATAATATTTGCGTCTTATCTTGAGTAAGCTTGTGTTCTTTGTTAACATCTCACATGCCAAGAAAAATAATTACATAGAGGCCTCAAAATCGATGGGACTTATGCAACAACGAAAAGGTACAACTTTCCGGTTTCTATGTAATTACCTGAAATATATTTTATTCAAAAGGCTCTCTTTCGTGTAAGGATAAGAGGAGTGGAATTAGAAATCGTAGTCTAATTGTAGTGATGCCATGTATGAGTGGTGTCTATAAACAGGGTTGCGTAAAATTGTATACAAACTGAATCACACAATTCTTGATTAAACCTTTAACACAAGTTGTTTTAAATTGTACACAAGGGTTTTCTTAGAACTAACGTGACTTTGGTGAATATTAAACAACTTATGGGTAGTTTATATCATATTAGTCAACAGTGTTGAGCGAGTTTTATGCAACCCTTTTAAAGTGACACTGTATCATTTCAGGACAGCTATTGAGAGGAATCTTTGCATGAATGCGCCAGTATTATTGTAGTGCGCACATTTTACTACAAAACTCGGTTTTCTATTAACGACGTATTGTTGAACTTTACGTCTTTATGGAATTATAGACCCAACATATCTACGAGAGCCTCTCAGCAATTGCGATACTGTTTCTGCTTGCCCTTTGCTAATATTGAAAATATTCTAGCTTTTGATTTATGGTGATACTGCAATAAGATGTGTGGGTAAATCAGTAATTTGATTAAGGCTTAAATTTTGATGTTTAATCCCTGGATCTTTCACACCCAAAGTTTTTAGCTTCTCAACAAAAATTGACGTTTTCCTGTTCTCGAAGTGCAGAGCGGGATACTTGTCTTAGGTGCTCGTATTTCTTTATCAATGTTTCCAATTGTGGTTACATTAGATAAATAACAAGAAGGGTACAGAATGGACAAACAAATCTTCCATTTCTAAAACTTTGAAGATTCAAGTTTGGAAGTGAATAAAATATGGACGCAATATCATTTCTGCTCTTATAAAAGTAAAACACTTTGAATTAAAAACTTTAATAAGTATCAGTTTTTGTTCCAAAGTATTAAATGATAAATTAAGAATTAGGAATATTTAGAGCGAGAAAAACACAACAACCCGACTGAAATTTGAATCTAGGACTTTGGGCTAGCAAGGTCAATGATCTAGAACTATCCGGGCTCCCGTCGAGACAGAGAGTCAATCTCACACCCAGCCCATCTTTTTCTTTCAGATATAGTGCGTAAAATCCATGCCAACCAAAATTTCGACTCAAATGGCTTATACTATTGAGACAGGTCTTCCTTCTTAAGTGAGACAGATCCAAATCTATGCCAACCAATGTTCGAAAGAAGGCATATTATACTCATAATAACATTAAAGTGGTATTAAGATTAAATGATATAACGTTATCAAGCAATCATCAATCCTTATTAGGAGCTGTACAGATCTGACTTTAATTAAACTAGATCTGTGATCATTGGTAACGTTGACGTGCAACAGTCGTCCGTGGCTTACCTTTGAGACACCATTTACGTGTATTTGTGTACGAGTTTAAAAGCAAGTGCCCCAAGGTACTCATATGAAATGTCAATGACCAAAATAATTACACTTAAAAGTAGGCCTACAACAACAGTATGTTTAGCACAAGTAGTTTTCAGCTAAGACGCTTTTAAGAACTCTTGTATCCCTGTGATACTATTTAAACTTATGTTGAAACGTCAGGATAATTCCATTTTAAAGGTATTTTTGCCACGTGGAAAATACGTTTTCTTATAAAGTTCTTTGAGTCTAACAAACTTAACTATCTAAAAGTCTTCCTATTTTTACTATCGATCCAATAATGGTGAAGCGGCTTATTGGATGGAGCGGGACTAGAGCGAAAGAACGAACGGACTTTAGGAGGACAAAAAGAATATTCCGCTGGTGGGTATGTGACGTCACACACAAAAGTCATCTTCTTCTCTTTCCACGCTCTCCCCCCTTCAGGACATGTGCACCTCGGCTCATCCGCGCACCACAAAACAATCGGTTTGTCTTTGCGTTGTTGGGAATTGAAGACAGCTAAGTGACAATAGAGGCATCGCCAGGACCGAGGAGCAGAGAGGCGTCTGAATACAATTGTCACCGCGAGCTAAAGTCGGAAAAGTTCAAATGGTGCAAACAGAAAAAGTATATCGCGCGTCCGAATAAGCTCCCCACTTACTGAGTAGGTTTAGTTGCGTATACAATCTACATTACGGCTCTACTGCTAAAAAGTGTGCGCCCGTATACAAGACAGGCTCTCTCTGAAATTGACATACATTGTTGGAGGTATATTACTTTCTCATATTCCTGCGGAAAGTTGGCGCCAAGTTAAGTTCTAAAATGTGAATGCAGGTATTTGTTGGGAAATTCTAAAACACGGTGCTGAATGAAGACGAGTTGGATGTAACAGTGAGGAGCAGTGATTGGGAACCGTTCGTAGATGTAGCTGTTAAAAATTCATATTTATGCTCTTGCGTGAGGACTGAGGATTTTCAGAACGCCGAGTTTTTGTTACGCAAGCTGATTGATATTCATCGAATTTGGTAAGTTCCTAATCATTAAGCGGCCAATATATCAAGTATAAGCTGAATTAATATATCTGATCAAGATAGTCATACGAACACTTCTACGCGAGGAGCATTAATTACGAATCGGTCGTAGATTATAATTTAGATGTGGTCTTTGCGTGGGGGATTGGATTTTTAGAACATGAATTGTTTGTTATACAAGCTGTTTTGAGATGCTTCAGACTTTTGATAAGTACAATATATCACAAGCGTGTTGAATATTCGTATATCTGATCGAACATGTCGCACTTACGTCGTCTGCATGAAGACCAGTGACATGGAATATAAATGATAGATATAAATGTGAAAAACTCATATGCCGGTGGTCGTTGCGTGCCAATTGAATTTTCCAAACACCGAATGTTTGTTATGCAAGCTGCTTGAGATGTTTGAGATTTTTGGTAAGTTTTGAATTATTATTCAATCGTTCAATATATACGTGTGAGCATACCTATCTGATCAAATTAGTTGAAATTGCACGTCTACATGAAGGACAGTGTTTAGGAATCGGTCGTAGATATAGATGTGAATAACTAATATGCTGGTGCCATGGTCTTTGCGTAGGGATTGAATTTTTAGAACACTGAATGTTTGTAATGCAACCGTTTGAAATTTTTCAGATTTTTTTTAGTTTCGAATTATTATTAATCGTTCAGTATATCACATGAAAAAGCTAATGAACGTTAGTCATACTTACGTAAAAAGTACACATATATTAACAGTCCACAAAGTATACGGCATGGGGTTCACAGACTGTGATATGGATCTACTTCCCTTGTCCCTTCTATCGTTCTTCCCCTTTACCCTCTTTATCCTTATCCCTTCCAATGTCTCTTTCTTTCTTTCCTCTTTCTTTTTTTATTTCTTCTCCGTCTTCTCACTATTCTTCTGCATCATCATCTAAATCTTCTTCCACCTCCTCATGCTTATGTCTTTTTTCTGTCTTTGTCGTCTTTTTTCATTTCTTCTTCTTCTTCTTCTCCTCCTCCTTTTCTTCTTCTCAGCTCTTCTTCTTCTTCTCCTTTTCTTCTTCTCAGCTCTTCTTCTTCTTCTTCTTCTTCTTCTTCTCCTTTTTCTTCTTCTTCTCAGCTCTCTCTCTCTTCTTCTCTTCTTCTCTCTCTCTCTCTCTCTCTCTCTCTTCTTCTTCTTCTTCTCTTCTTCTTCTTCTTCTC
>JZLH01S0318742.1:83333-93563 GCA_001188425.1 Eucidaris tribuloides
TTTTATTGCAATGTTGGTAGCAATATATTACGTTATTACAACAACAACAGCAACAATAATAATGATGAATAATAATAATAATAATAATAATAATAATAATAATAATAATAATAATAATAATAATAATAATAATAATAATAATAATAATAATAATAATAATAATAATAATAATAATAATAATAATAATAATAATTATAAGAAGAAGAGTAAAAATAGTGCTAATAATAGTCATAATAATTAACAGTAGTGCCAGAAGTAGAAGTAAGTAGTAGTAATAGCAGTAGTAGTAGTGGTGGTCGTAGTCGTAGTGGTAGTGGTAGTCGTAGTCGTAGTCGTAGTAGTGGTAGTGGTGGTAGTCGTAGTCGTAGTGGTAGTGGTAGTCGTAGTCGTAGTCGTAGTAGTGGTAGTGGTGGTAGTCGTAGTCGTAGTAGTAGTAGTGGTAGTCGTAGTCGTAGTGGTAGTCGTAGTGGTAGTCGTAGTCGTGGTCGTGGTGGTAGTCGTAGTCGTAGTAGTAGTGGTAGTCGTAGTCGTAGTCGTGGTAGTGGTAGTGGTAGTCGTAGTCGTAGTAGTCGTAGTCGTAGTAGTCGTAGTAGTGGTAGTAGTGGTAGTCGTAGTCGTAGTAGTAGTAGTGGTAGTGGTGGTAGTCGTAGTCGTAGTCGTAGTCGTAGTAGTGGTAGTGGTGGTAGTCGTAGTCGTAGTCGTAGTGGTAGTAGTAGTGGTAGTCGTAGTCGTAGTCGTAGTAGTAGTAGTACCAGTAGTCGTAGTAGTAGTAGTAGTCGTAGTAGTAGTAGTAGTGGTAGTAGTAGAAGTAGTAGTGGTAGTCGTAGTCGCAGTAGTAGTAGTGGCAGTAGTAGTAGTCGTAGTAGTAGTAGAAGTAGTAGTCGTAGTAGTCGTAGTAGTAGTAGTAGTAGTAGTAGTAGTAGTAGTAGTAGTAGTAGTAGTAGTAGTAGTACTATTACTACTATAGTAGTAATAGCAGTAGAGAAGTACGGCTGTAGTAGTAGTAGTAGTAGTCGTAGTAGTAGTAGTAGTAGTAGCAGTAGTAGTAGTAGTAGTAGTCGTAGTAGTAGTAGTAGTAGTAGTAGTAGTAGTAGTAGTCGTAGAGTAGTAGTAGAAGTAGTAGTAGTAGTAGTCGTAGTAGTAGTAGTAGTAGTAGTAGTACTACTACTACTACGACTACTACTACTACTACTACCACTACTAGTATTATAGTAGTAGTAGTAGTAGTAGTTTAGTAGTGAGGTGGTGGTGAGTAGTAGTAGTGGAGCCGAGGCAGGGAGCGCGAGTAGTAGGCGCTCAAGAGTTGAGATTATTAGGAATGATGTAAGTTCAAACATTTCTTTGGAACGTCTAGCTGTGGTCGTGTTTTCTTTCATAAATGACTCAGTGAAAGACGGAGTTTTTCTTTGAGATGTACTGTGTTAAACATATTCCTTGATTGCGTATTGTCTGTTGCGGTTCGTCGATACAAACTGACTGCATTTGCTTTTGATGTAGCGTGGGGTGACGACGAGGATTTGGAGAAGGGAGAGCGTGTGCGTCGCCTGTGTAGTCGTTGCGCTAGTAACAGGTGGGCCAGAAGAGATGGCTGACGAGTATAATTCGCTGAATTTCTTCGAGCGGATTATTGGAAAATAGTCATTAATGTTGTTAATTTTCGTTGGTGTTTTGAACGTTCTTTTCTCGCATAAAATGATGACCAAATCATTGATTTGTGGAGTATGGTTTTGATTCTAGGGCATTGTTTCGGAGCAATTAAGTTTCCCAAATTTCGCCAGTTTGTTCTACAGCGCGGTCATCAGCGCCTTAGATATTGTGGCCTCTGAGGCGCTTGCGGCATACCAGCCCGCGATATAGACAAGCCGCATGACGGTGGGGTGTGGCTCGCATCCGTCTTCTTGTATGAAAGCGGAGGGCATTCGCAGCTTTTGCGGCATAATGGTGAAGAAATTTAGCGATGGTATTGACTGGCGTTAGCATTCGTTTCGGGGCACCCTGTATGAGAGGGGAGGGAACGGTTTTCTTACTTTGCTGCTTGACAGAGCAAAACAAGACCGAAAGTATGTTTACTTGCGTAGGCGGTTTTCTGTAATACAATAGAATTATTTTAAACTTCGATAGAACTGTGGTGATTTATGTTTGTTGCGATTGGTACCCCTTTAAGATGACGTGAATTTAGAGATTACTAGTACCCTATAACGGTTGATTTGTTTGGTATCTCTAACATGTGTAATCAACGCAACGTCACAAAGGATGGTTAACATTCTGTGTGAAAAATTCAACATCTTTTTATTAACTATAAGCGGGTAATTGTGGTTATTTCTCTGAACATGTTTTGGTTGTGTCTGTAACAACGGAGTCACAAAATGGTTACTTTTGTGGTTAAAAAGTTCAACATTTTTTTTTTATTTATTTCCTTTGTTTTTTTATTGTCAACTTTGTTTTCTTGTTTCCTGCCAATAGTATAGTGTTAACTCGATTTTTAGGATCCAGTTATATCGGAAGAAAAAATCAAGTTCCCGTTCATTTTTTTCTTCAGGTAGAATTCTCACAAAAAGAAAAATGATGATAATTGAGGATCGGGGCCCCCAGTCGTCAGACACTGTATACCTTTTTTTCCGGAATTTCCTTCTTTAAATCTAGGCCAATATTTTACAACAGTGATCTTTAAAACTCGGTCAAACTGTAATTTCAGGCGATCTGTAAAGCGTTGTCGATCGAGTGACAGAGCGTACAAATAGAAAAACTTCTTATTACATTGCAACAATGGGAGCAAGAGTTATCAGGACATAAACCGATGTGGTGTATGTTGTGTAAAGAAAAGATCTCACCAGTTGCGAGTGGATTTATTATTGATCACGCGCAACTTTGCTTCCTTTGGACGTCTACCTATGCAAAATCAGTAGGTGAGAAGCTATACCTGCAAGCCCAGGGCAGCAGTTCTAAACGTAGGCTGCGAGTAACAAAATACAATCTTGTGTCTGTTTCAATTTTTTCATTTGGGAGACTATTACATTGTTTCGATAACATTTCAAGTTCATAGTGATAGTTGCTTTTCTCGCATGGATACACAGTGAAGACGGTTGGTTTAAAGATGGCTAGGTGTAAAGCGCGGGCGCGTTCATACGGCCGTTTAAAAAATGAATAAAATAATATAAAATAAATAAATAACAATTAGAAAAATGAATAATAAAATAAAAGAATAAGTAAAATTAATATATTCAGCATTTAAGCTCTGGTCTGTGTTGAGATTTATATGGCTAGCAGCAACCTACTAGTAAGTAGTCCATATACACTCATCTTCCCCCTTAATTATGGAATACCTAAAAACATTTTTAAGAAGTTCCATTTTTCCGTTGAACGAGTACGTCTGGGATTATATTGTTTACCCCAGGTAAACACTTATAATCTAGGTATTTCAGGAATTTTAGCATTTTGTAGCGTCCGACTCGACACTAAAACCTGTGTTTATAAATGGTGTTGTTGATGTTGTTGAGTCACGTGGTGGTTACGCGTGTTATTAGACTTGTAACAGACACTGTTCTGATGTTAATTTAGTGATAAATGACATTAGATCAAAATTTATCGGTTTTCTGTGTTTTTTTTTATTACTTTAATTTAATACTTTTTCATGATTTTTGTGGATTAAAAAAATAATATATAATTGTTACTGCGCTCAAGCGTACTTAAGTTATTACTTCAGTCATCTCATGAAATCCAAAAATTGCTTCACATACCGCGTTTTTGTGAAATAAACACTTGTCTCGAAAATTTTGAACGATATAGAAGAAAGAACTTACGTATCAACAAAATATTCCATAATTATGAGCAGGAGTGTATATATGGACCACTTGTACCCAACTCAAAGAAAAGATGTGATATTAAATTGCATGTTGATAGCTTAAATTTGCAATTAAATTTCTCTTTTTTGAAAACTAGTTTTGCTAATAAAAAAAAACAATATCTGAATGATAAGTACTAGATACATATTTGGTAAATAGATACTTTTGTGGCATTGCAACCAAATATTTGAAATTAAAAAATAAATATATATCTTAAGTTCAAAATTGGTATTTGTACATTGTATACATTAAGCACAGCATAGGTGAGGCACTGTAGGTAGGGATGATGGGCTAGTGGCGCGTTACGGAAAATCAGCATGACAACGTCTACAGACCCAAAATTTCGGCGATACTAATTTAACTAAAGTTAAACGAAATTTGCGGTGAGTAACTTTACTTAATTTGAAAATTTTATTTATTTTTTATTTTATTTATTCATTTATTTTCTAATTCATTTTTTTTTATTTCACTCATTTTTTAACGCGCCGTATAACGCGCCTTAACGCGCCGATTAATGCGCCGTACACACTAAAGAAATAAGGGTGCGCACAAGGTGCAACTTTGCGAAAATAAGTGCAGAGCAATTTCTGCCGCGGTATTCGAGCAATTCTGCACCTTTCACTGCTGAGCGCTCGCCTCACTCCATTATGTTTACAAGTTTGCACCTTTTAGGTGACCATTTATGCAAATTTATGGATGTTTTCTCTTCCGAACGCTGCATGGTGTGAGCTATTTCTACCATTTTGTTTCTATGAATACAATTTCAATACGGAAAATTCAACTTGCATACATTATACTATTTTCTATGTCAGACAAGCTCAGACAAGCTTTCAGGTTGTCAAAAACAACCTTTGTTGCATGGAATTTGAATATATTAAGAAAACGGCCTATAGGTCCAAAGTTTGCACCTTAAAAGGATGAAAACAATGCCCCTTCGGCTTCAACACTATATAATTATGTGAAAATACACACCTTCACGGCCAGCGTGTTGGCCAAGTGGGTAGGGCGTCCGTCTCACGTGCTGCAAGTCGCAGGTTCGAGCCCCGATAAGGTCATATTTGTTCGAGTTTTTAAATATTTGTAAATGTTAATTAATAAAGTGTATTATAGTGTAAATACTATAAATAGCACTGGAATGAACGTAAATTGCGGTTCCCACACAAAAACACACAGTTTGCAAGAAAAAGAATATTTTTTATTTTCTAGGGTGCATCTTTGCACCTTTCAGAAAGGTGCAAAGTTGCACTTTTAAAGGTACTCCCAGTGTGACATTGGTCTGCATCTTTAAAGGTGCAAAGTTGAGCCTATTTTAACGCGCCGCGCTTTTTACACTAATCCGTTTAAAATTTTATGCAACGCTGTTTACTATATGAACTGATCAGGTATTGTTTAAAATTTAAAATAAGTGTTTAAAAATTGAAACAGCAATGTTCAGTTTTTTTTGAACAACAATGCTGTTTAAAACTTTAAACAGTTCTTTAAACTTTTAAATAATACCTGATCAGAACACTCAGCGTTGAATACAATGTTAGACAGCCGTTTTTACTGTGTATTATCCAGTGGTGGTGATGTAATGTATTTCATCGTGAGTCATGGTGCACCACATCGTTCCCTACGTACTGAAAAAATGAACCTGTGTATCATTACAAGCCACGGTTAATTGTACCTTCAAAGTCAGAAGTCAGATCCTCAACAGATGTATCATGACAATGAAAAAGTTTTTCCCCCTTTATTTCAAATAAATCCTTTGTAAAATTATTTGCATTAAAGAATCAGAGGGACCGACTTTGACTAACTTAGATAATTCAACTATGGACGTAATCTAGGGGTGCACTGGGTGCGTGCACCCCCCCCCCCCCGGCAGAGGAGTTCCACCGCTGGCAAGCGAAAAGAACTTCGCACCCCATTTTCTGCTTTCAAGAGCTAATTTTCCTAACTTTAGTTCCACCTCCCCAAGATGTGCACCTCCTCATGCCGAAACCAACTTGCGCCCTTGTCAACCTACAAATGTCACTAAAGCTGACTGATACACACTAAGAAAATAGGTTCAACGTTGCACCTTAATTAAAGGTGCAGACCAATGTCACAATGAGAGCTCCTTTTGACAGGTGCAAAGTTGCACCTGCAAAGGTGCTCCCAGTGTGACATTGAATAGGTGCAAATTTGAGCCTATTCTTCTTAGTGTGTATAGGTGTACCCAGGAAATTTCAAAACATGGGCGGCGCCAGGGTGAGATCTTAGGAGGCGAAATCCGTCGGGAAAATTTTCGGGCCAAATTGTTTTTTTCACGGCCAAATTTCCACAGCTTTGAGAAAATAGGGCGGCTTCCCCTGCCCCCCCCCCCGGTGGTTCCACCCCTATTTCATGGGCGTGTGTTTATTGATCACTGGCCAAATCATATCCGTTTCTTTCGCGGCCGAAAAGCGGCCAGCGACGCGAAAGAAAAAGGCTTTTTAGGTCCACATGCAGGGAGTATGTTTCACGGGAAAATTGTATCCGTTCTTGGCCAAACAACACTGCGAAAGACCCCCCCCCCCCAAAAAAAAAGAAAGAAAACAAACAAACAAACAAACAAACAAATAAATAATAATGATAATAAAAACTAAGGAAATCAATCAATCAATGAATCAATAAAATACAATTAAATAAATAAATAAATAAATAAATAAATAAATAAATAAATCAATAAATAAATAAATAAAATAAAACCTTCTCAGGTCCGCTGGGAACCAATTTAACGGTCAAATCATGACCGACGGGAATTGATTCAACGGCCAAAAGGGTGTTTTTCGTGAAAAAGGGGGAATCCTAAAAAGGGTGTGCTTTAACACTTAAAACATCCCCCGTGTGCCTATGTACTTGACTATACAACAGACTAGACTAGTTTACTCATCAGATTTAGATGTAAGAAATTAATAGTAATACTTTTATTTGGGCTAGAATTAGTCGATTCAGTAATTAAATTGATATAATCTGAAAAGACATGCATAAATAATGCACTTTCTTTGATAATCGAAAATGTTTTGAATTCGACCTAAGACCTTTTAAGCTCCGTCACTCAATGAAACATGAAAAGCGCCATCTACTGCCTGGTAGAATCAACCACCAGCATTGAGCATCACCTTTACCGAATAAGATATTGGAATTAAATTCCCCTACAGGAGAATTACATTTATAATTGACAATTAGAGCACTTTATTTTTTTCAATGTTACCTTCTAAAATTGTTAAAATAAACATGACTGTGTCTCCGATTATCACGCATTAAAGGCAAGGTTCACCCTGACATCAAGTTGGTTTTAATAAAAGCAGAACGATGAGAGAAACATATTGATGAAAGTTTGGCGAAAATCCACCAAAGAATAACGGAGTTATGAGTTTTCAAAGTTTTACATTTCTGACGTCACATGCGAGCAGCTCCCCATATATCATGTAATATAAATTCCATAAATTGCCATTTCTTAATGGTTCATGATAATTGAATGGGCTTTTTTCATAGAAGCATGTGTGAAATAATGTTTCTGATTAATATATTGAATGCACAGGTAAAATCATTTTCAAATTTCTGAGAAAATGGGAATTTTATGGAATTTATATCACATGACATATGGGGAACTGCTCACACGTGACGTCACAAATTTAAAACTTTGAAACCTCATAACTCTGTTATTCTTTGGTGGATTTTCGCCAAACTTTCATTCATATGTTTCTCTCATTGTTCTGCTTTTATTAAAACAAACTTGATGTCAGGGTGAACCTTGCCTTTAATTCATATATCTCGAGCCTCATCAATTTCATTTGATTTCAAATCCACTCTTCTTACTTAAGAAGGTACATCTATCTCATATAGTACCCGACTCCTCCGACACTGGCTCCCCTATCTTTATTTTTCTTCAAATATATAGCCATTGACAAAGACCATAATTGTTTCAACTACCCAGGCCTCAGATAAACAAACAAGTTGCAGATTATTTAAAAGACACTTTGTGAATTCATTTTTTTTTATACTTCGTATACACGTTAATTTGGTGTATCTACTTCTAGATAGTGATATCTATGTTTGTGACTTCTCTATTGATAATAATAATAATAATAATAATAATAATAATAATAATAATAATAATAATAATAATAATAATAATAATAAAGCGACCAGTTATGGTGTACGAATTCAAAACGGCAACTGATTAACTGATACTAAATAAGTTATGCCTCACATGAAAATGCTAAGTAAAGTACGTGTCCTACTTTGACCATGAAGTAAGAACTCAGTCAATAATGTACTGTATAATCAACCGCAAAACTGGATGCGCCTATACAGAATGTTAATAGTACATTTTAGTTATCCATCATTCCACAGTGACACATTCGAAGAAAAGTTTCCAGTATAAATTAACGTTCTGTAGTTTATCAAAGAGCTCCAGAAGCTCCTTGGTTTCAAAGTATACATGTATTTGATACTTGATGAAGTAATCCAGAATCCCTTAGATCAGCTCACACAGGAAGCTATAGACCGGGATGACGTATGGTCAACTTCCAAGAGGGACAGCAAAAATGTGCAATAATATTTGTGTGATTTTGTGCGAGTGGAAACTGCTACCCTCAGTCTACAGCACGATGAAGATCAATGGAGACTACATCATTCACCCTTACAACTGGAAGGGCAGCCTCTCTGAAGCTATAAGTTGTGATAGCATACAGTTTGTCTGCCTAGACCTATGGATAGTTTCATGTGTTCTTTATTCTTGATATTCTTGGAAAGAGGAAAGACTTGAAGGCGACAAATGGTTGCCGTTGAGACCGCATGCATACTTCATAATGACCATGTCTGCCGAAATAGGATGCAGGAAATACCGAGTGTGTCCCTGAACTTTAAAAAAAAACTCACACACGCACTCAAAAACGGATTTCACAGGAAACATTTCCTATATACAAAAATAATTTCCTTAATGAAATATACATGGGGAGCTTTGCTTTTCTTCCGTGTCTTCTTTAACTTCGATACGCAAATTTATACGTATATCAGGCACGGGTCTGGGGGTGAGGGGGAGTGCGCCCCCTGTATACTGCCAAAAGAGAGGGGGCGAGAAGATATAGGAGAAAAGAAAAAAAAATGGGCCGCCAAATGTTGTTTGTCGTCGTCCGCAACCTCCCTCCCCCTAACTGAGCGACTTTTCTTGGCCGTAAAAAAAATACTTTGGCCGCCAAAATTTTGTTTGAATTCACCCAAGCCCAAGGATACTTTTGATCGATAAAACATTTTTTTATCCGGTTTTTTTTTCTCATATATTGTATTTATTGTATATGCCAGACATCGCAAAATAATATTAAATTTAATGGAAATTGTTTCCAATGACATAGTGTATGTGTGTGTTTTTTATTACCGGACAGAGTACATTGCATATGCAAAAACTTGCCAATATAATTATTACAATTTCAACCCATGATCTTGGCAAAAGAACAAAGTTAAGACACATATTTTTGACGAGTTCTGACCTCTTCAATTTAAAATTAAAGGCGGCAAACGAGTAAACTTGACGCAAATCAAAAACTATACATACTGCAAATAGACCGGTGTTAGATTTATCAACACTGGTGTTAAATCTTACACCGGTCCAACCTTAATAGAGGACCACACCGAGAGGTGTTGAAACTACACTGTGATGGTATATAGAAAAGTAATCACCTGACACTTCTTGGTGTTAATTTGACACTGCAGCTGGTGATATTTTTGTCGCTGCGCTAGTGTTAATTCAACGATGACACTGCGTGGCGTTGATTTGACACCACTGGTGGTAATTGCAATGGTATAGCATCGGCCCGGTATATAATGTCAATACCTGTCGGTGATCCTCTACTGAAGTTGGAGCGGTGTTACTGGTGTAATTTTTTTCCACAATATTTTTTTCCAACATCAAATAGTTTGCGAGAAGTTCTTATTCTTCTTGTTGAAGTTAAACATCAATAAGAATTAACATGAACTGATTAACCTCCTAAAAGAGTTTCAGATGTTGACACCATAAATGAACACTGGAAATTTAACTCCAGCTTGGTGTTGCACATTCAACACCCGTCTTTTCGCAGTATATAATTGCATGTACCGTATATGCAGCTCTGTACATGAATGATTTTAAAATATGTGTTTTGTTAAGTTTTGGTAAACAAAGATCATTGTAATTACGGTGGAAATATATCGTTGACATGATTTTCATGTAAGGGCTATCACTAAGGATTCATGGGTGAATAATGAAAGATAGGTCACTTAGTGCTTAGTGCTTAGAGACATGCAATTTTTTCTTTGTGTTATGCGCTATATACAAAAATGTTTCATCATTATTATTATTATTATTATTATTATTATTATTATTATTATTATTATTATTATTATT
>JZLH01S0318753.1:0-17539 GCA_001188425.1 Eucidaris tribuloides
CATATTTTCTCATAAATCAAGAATTCATGAAAAACATGATGCCATACTTTTCCAGAATTTGCCCAAATGTGTGAGCAACATTTTGTGAAAATTAGAAGTTAATTCCTATTTTTAATCAAAAGTTATAAGGTCACAATCCTAATGACTTCGTATTTACTTTTGGAGCAGTTTTGGCACTACATGTGTTATGTACTAGTCTGGATTCCAGACCCTGCCACTTTTTCTCCCTATACGTAGCAGTGCTGATGCAAAGCACCCACACCATGTGACCTCAGTTTGCAGGTTTATTCCTAGAGACTAATGTGAGTCAAAGCAGTTGACTGAGGATAACACTTTCCTTATCAATATAGGATAGATTTATCTAAAGGGCTAGATACCAGACTAGTGAGTGAACATTCCCATAGACTACATGTGTTATAATACTAATAGGTAAGCGGCGAGAGGCCAAAAAGCGGCTTATTTAAGGAGTTTAATCTCCCCCCCCCCAAACTGGATTATGGCTAGATTATACCTTATTTTAAAGTAAATTTTCTGAATTTTTCAAAATTAAGCATATAATTTGCCGTAACGTGTAACATCACCATGGAAACCAGCTTTGAATAGACCACACCCCTTTTGTAACAAAAACACAAAATTTTACACTATGAAAATTTTACATGTAGTTTTATCGTTTTGGTTATTAATGTACCATTTTAGGGTATAAAACCACTATTTATACAAAGATGAAAATGTCCTGGATAACCAAGCATAAAAATATTTATCTAATCTTGTTGCCAAGCAACATCATTTTTCCTAGCAACCATTTCAGCTCATGCACAAATGGGTGAATTTCCATTTTGAATGAGATTTTCTGTTTGTAACTGATAAACTAATAACTATATAAAAAACAATACTGAATACCTTTTGACAATTTCTGTTGAGAAAATTGTATCTATCTAGCAAACATGATCATTGTTCTCAAGTTTTCGTTTTGGCCGTTTGTTTGATTTTTGGCTTTAGAAAAAATTTTTTTTAGTCATTTTGGGTTAAAAATCATGTTGAGGGATAAGTATTAGAATTCTCATGAGAGTGGCTAGGTAATTTTTTCTAAAGCCAAAAATCAACCAAACGGCCAAAACGAAAACTTGAGAACAATGATCATGTTTGCTAGATAGATACAATTTTCTCAACAAAAATTGTCAAAATTTTGGAACCTATACTGACTCACAGATCAAGTTATTTTCTTTTTACCAAAAATGATATAATTTGCCATTTTTAAGGGCAAATTGCCAATTTTAAAATGAGGTAAAAAAGATTGTTTTCATTGGTAATCAGTATCCTCGTTTACCTATATTATGACAGTTGCACCTTACATTTATACAGTTTTAACCCCCAAATCTGCTTCTTACCAACAGTAATTAAATTATTTGTTTTTGCCTCAAAATGGCTCAAAACTATATAGAGGTCATGAATGGGACCAATTAGAATACTTTCATCGGATTCAGCACAAAATTCTAGATAGGATAAGACTTTCATACGTTCCCCAGAAAAAAAAAATCTAATTAAAATCAGTTATCTCCAGTGGTACATGTACATGTATAACACAAAATACCATCAAAGTGTTGTTACTAGACAAAGTTTTGTTGCTAGGCAACCATGTGGTCTACATGTAAACTTAAGAATACTTTAGGTTGCTATGGACTTTTGTAAGTTTAAAGATTAATTGCATTATTTTTCATTTCAAGATATATAATGAGCTTTTCTCAACCTCAAGTAATTAATAATGGACTAATACAGCTCGTCCTGACTTCCTAAGTAATTATGCCATAAAATTACATTTTGTAAGGTGTGAAAGGTAAATTTAGGAGTGTATAACAAATTTCTGTCGTAACATTGTGCGGTTGCTATGGGTTATTTTCAACTCTGACATCACTTAATTATCAGAATCAATATATGTAGTAATGAAGGTATTTAGTTTGTTTTTTATATAGTTTATTAATTTATCAGTTACAAACAGAAATCTCATTCAAGATGAAATTCACCCATTTTGATGAGCTGATAATGCGTTGCTAGGCGATAAGATGATGTTGCTTGGCAACAAGATTAGATAAATATTTATTATACTTGGTTCTCCAGTGACATTTCCATCTTTTTCATAAATATGGTTTTTATACCCAAGGTACATTAATAGCCAAAAACGAATAAAACTACATGTTAAAATTTTCATGCGCTGTAAATTTTTTGTGTTTTTGGTACAAAAAAAGGGTGTGGTCTTATTCAAAGCTGTCGTTTCCATGGTTGATGTAGACGTTTACGGCAAAAAATATGCTGTAATTTTGAAAAAATTCAGAATTTACTTTAAAATAAGGTAAATCTAGCTTACAATCCAGTGGGGGGGGGGGGGAGATTAAACTCCTTACATAAGCGCTTTTTGCCTCTCGGGCTACCTATTAGTATATATACACATGTAGTCTATGGCAATACAATGTACTGACTAGTCTGGCTTCTTAGACCTTTAGATAAACCTATTATATTTGCTAAGGAAAGGTTATCCTCAGTTCACTGCTTTGACTCACATTAGCTCTAGGCAATAACCTGCAAACTGAGGTCACATGGTGTGGGTGCTTTGCACCAGCACTGCTACGTATAGGGAGAAAAAGTGGCAAGGTCTGGAATCCAGACTAGTACATAACACATGTAGTGCCAAAACTGCTCCAAAAGTAAATACGAAGTCATAAGGATTGTGACCTATAACTTTTGATTAAAAATAGAAATTACCTTCTAATTTTCACAAAATGTCGTTCACACATTTGGGCAAATTCTGGAAAAGTATGGCATCATGTTTTTCATGAAATCTTGATTTATGAGAAAATATGCATTCCTAATATTTCAGATTTTTGGGAAAAAATGTCAAAAAACAAGGTTTTTGACCAAAAATCACAATGTAAGTCATCCTAAAAGGTATCAAGTGTGGTATCAAATTGTAGGAAATTTAATTTGCTTTAAAATTACACCACATTTGTAGGGATTGGACCTTTTAAACAAATTTTATCTTAAAAACTTGAACATTATCAAAATGGCGGCCATTTTGGATGCCATCTTGGATTTGGAGGTGTTCGCAACAAATTTTTTGAGGTACACCTCTTGAATATTGTTTGTTATGCTATAAGCTTGAAAATAAACATGGTCTACTTAGTTTGTACAGGGGGTGAAACGAAACCCTCATTTTCTGCCTTCGGCCCTCCGCTTATAAAGGCATCGTATAACAATGTTTCCGGTTTAAAAAATATGAGCTTCATGTTTCGTCATGCTACCAGTGTCTCTCATAAGCTCTAAAAATGAAGCCCTGAAAAAAATTGCTGTTCACAACGTGAAAATCAAAAAGTGAAAATCAATGAGCATCCATTCCTATTCTCCCCCATAGAGTGCTGTCTGACAGAATTTTTCTCAGCTGAGAATAATTCATGTGCCGATTTTTGTATGCACATGTACATATTTTACTGGTGACAGCATAACCGTCTAAACTTTTGTGTTCTCGGGTGTTTATTTGTCCATCCAAACACTGTCAGATATGTCAGATAGCAAAGTTTGACAATTTCTTAAATGGGGCTATCACAGTGTTATATTGTGTCTTTAAGTCGGTGAAAAGGTACAGCTGCACCGAAAGAAGACGATAATTGGTGTTGAAACGCCTAGGCCCCACCTTGCATTCAGTCTAAATGGTGCTTTATTGTACCGCTCACCGCTGATACACATGACAAAAAGTGGTCAAACGGTCCATGTCTGTCCAGCATACAAAAGACGCATTAGACCGCTCATCTTTGTCTTTTGGGAATTGCGTCATGCATGGAAGCAATGTTGGGGCTGGGGGCTTTGTCTGAATAAGACTCCGCTTGTGTCTACTTTCAGATCAGAGCTTTGAGCAGTCTTTCGTAATTGGATTTACCTTAAATAGAAGACTTACAAAAGACTTGAACTTAAGTTTTCTAAATCACGTTGAGGGTTTTATACCCAGCTTAATTGGGTTTCAATGAGATGTCATCATGGGGGACTTTCTTCCCTTACGCAATGAAAATGTGTATAGTAGTCGTTAGCCTGTAAACAAATAATTGCCTGTAGTCGTTCTTGAGACGTTAATAATTCATAGATGGTCCAAGAGATGTTGGTTTTCTATCCGAAAGTGTATTTTCCAAAACCGAAAAAATCGTTATACTGTTGGAGTCACATGATGGGCGGATTCTGTATACAAAAGTCATCAGCAGTAACTAGAAGCGAAATATATGTGAACAAATTGAGGATGGTTTATCTTTGTTTAACTTTTCCCTAGAGCTGAATTTTAATGTCAGTGCATAACAGTCTCATATATGTGACAACGCATTCATTGGCTTGGGTGAGACAGTCGAAATACATGTATAATGAAATAGAGATAGTTAGATATAGGACCGGTTATGAATATGATTATTTATGAACAAATTTGCCCGTAAGCTTATCTACATGTATATCTTGTTAATACCAGTATGAAAAACCAATAATATTCTTAGAATTAGTGAGAATGTCAGACGTTTTAGTGAGAATGGCCCTAAAACTGCTTGACTATCTGCAATAATTTTGTCAGGGGGGTCTACAACCCAGAGAGCCCCCGGTTGCCCCCCCCCCCCCCATTCTGATGTCTATGATTAAACACATGCTACCAACGGCAAAACACGAGAGATCACACAGAACTACATAACAATAAGCTTTTAGAGAAAACTTTATTTAATAAACTTCCACAGAAAAGTTTATTTGCACCAAACAAACTGTGACACATACATAACAACAATTCTAATTTATCACCCTAGTGAAAACCAACATTCTTTCAGAATAATGTTCAAATCAAATCTAGCACAACACTCAATATTTCTTCTCTTAGCACCTAGTCAACATCACAAATCTAGTGGACGTTACATTATTAGCAACCATCAAGTAGTATCAACTTAATGATTACATGTACAAGTGTTTATATGTTATTTGCATTACAGTACAGTACCTGGCATAGATATTTTTCACATTTTAATGAGTTGCTACTGGCATACTGCACTGCCTTGATTGCAGATCTTTGCATCATAAGTTATATATTCATATACTTATCTGATTTTGTTGAATGGCATAATAAATAGATAACAAAATATAATAGATAATAAAATAAATGAGTAGAACTCCCAGATATCTGAATTGTTTAAAATAAAACATTGGTAGCAGTGTAGACAAAATACTGCTTCATCTATGCTGCCCCCCCCCAGACAGAAAAGGATAACTGGAATTTTTGGTGTTTGGAAGATATGAGCAAAATGTATTTGCTTTCAAACACAGCCTATTCAGTGTCCTTTAACAAGCGTGATTATGAAACAAAGGGATACTTCTAGTCTTAATATTTTTTGTTCTGCATGTTATAACATGATGTACTGAGTCCCCTACACTACATAACTCAATTTGAAAAAAAGTCAGTTATGCCTTTTGTCATGGGGGGGGCCAGGGGCGGGGAACAGAATGTATAAGACATATTTATCTTATGGCTACCTAGAACGTAAGTAAATCCAAGTACCTTCGTACTACATTACAAAATTGATACACAGATTTGAGGCCTATGTCCCAACTTTTACACAAAATGGGTTTATATTATTTATCCAACTCTTGCACTAGCAATGTTTTTTTTCTTGTTTTGCTGAAATATGACTTACCATATGTTTCACACTAGGTGATAAATAATTATCATATGCGCTAGAGTAATAAATGATTCGGGGAAAGCGGACAGGGCGGTAACACCCACTTGTTTCAAGTATCTTAAAATATGACATGGGTGAATTTCACTGTTTTTGAGAATTTTGCCCTCCCCTTTGTTTTTTATTTGGCTAGTAAGCAAAATTTTTGAGAAAAAATTCTTTCTCGTCCCACCCCCCCCCCCAACCTCCGGGTCATTCAGATGCAGCTTGGTAGTAAAACAAAGTTGGCAGGCCAAAAATGCGTGTTTCTTGATGTGCTATCCGTCCCTGCCCCAAGGGTGTTGCAATGAGTTTCTGGCTTGTAGTTTGGCTAGTGGGGCGCCAAATTTTCCCAAAGGATTTCGCCCCTCCTGACATTTTACCTTGGCCCCACCCCGGCCTGACTTACACACCAATGGAGATACATGGATACTGTATGCTTAGTGAAATGTCTATAATCAAACCAGTTCAAACAAACATAGAAATATATGAACTATTACAGTTTTCCACAAAGCAAACCGAACAAATGTGTCACTTGTGAAGCTATTAGAAGTCCACTTTTATCGAGAAGAACTCATCATTTCCATTGACATACTGTACTTTGATTTCAGAGTTTATTGTGATTTGATACACCCCTCCCCCCCCCCCCAAACCAAACAAAACACAAACTTTTCTTTATTATGTTCATGGAATGAAACAAATGTATGTCACATCAAATAAACATGGTGTTGTTGGTTCTATAAGTACAGGCAACTCCTGTTATAACAAAGTCCTCGCGACCGGCAGTTTTCTTTTGTTATATCGAAATTTTGTTATAACAAACCAGTTAAAGTATATAAAGACATATAGATAATAATTTTGGGGCCTGAAGTTTTACTTTGTTGTAACAGGAATTTCGTTATAACCGTGTTTGTTATAACAGGAGTGCACTGTACTACATAATAATCAGACCTCACCTGAGATGGACACAATAAACTAATGCAGCACAACAACAAAATTGCTCAAGTCAAGTCACATACTGTTAAGTCATGTTGTTTTCAGTAGGGCCTGGAATCAAGTGAAATCATTTGGGGATCCCAACTTGTGTCAAGTCAAGACACGAGAAAATGAGACTTGAGTCCAATCGAGTCCATGTCAGTGGCTTGACTTGTCATAACACAAACATAAGACACAGGTTTCTTGACCGGGAGATCTCAGGTTCGAATCCTGTTGCAGCGTCTGTGTGAGCAGCTGAGCGATGATTAGGGAGGGTAAAGCCATGAGAGAGTGCCTAAAGGCACAGATCCAAGACTATAAACCACTAACTTTACCTTTACACTGTTATAACAGTAAAAAAATTATGCTGCAGTGAATGCTTACCCCTCAACACGTTATGTCACAGGTAATGTCTTATTTCACTCATGTTCCAGGCCTACGTTGAGGCATATACATCAATCTTGGACTAACAGTAATGATAAAAGAGTTGTAGACTTATAAAGCTGATCTCAATAAAGATCATATTATATATTTCAAGCACAGAGTTTCATGTATCAGTTCAGTAAGAGTACAGTACCTTTGACAGCATCAGGAGGCTAATTGGTGATCCGCGTAAACGCGGATCACCATAGAATTTGTCAGAATTTTCTTTTTGTTTCTTTGTGTTTCTTTCTGGTCATTTTTTGTGTACAAGATATCTCAAGAACGACATCGTTAGTAATGTTGTAACTTGGTACAGACATGTAACGTGTCAAGACCTCGGCACACAATTTTTTTGAACGTGCTCAGTTGTCCGTGACGTCATCTATGACGTCAAAAGCCAAAAGTTAGACTTAGCCTACATTTGCGATAACTCAAGCCGGCGGTCGAGCAAAACAACCAAATTTGGCAAAGGTCAAGTTAAGGTCAAGGGTCAACTTTTGGACCATACCTTCTGCGCGTGCATGTCACGACGGGTGCGTAAAATGCAAAAATGCTCCAAATCACTTCTTATTGCCAGCACTATACGTTTCAGGTCATTTGGAGCATTTTGGTGCGAGTGCATACGTGCACGTTTTTTCGCGCGCACCCCTTTCCCGACCGAATTCTGTCATTTTTTTTTATGGTTTTGGATGTCTGACTGAATTCTCCATCAATGAGAACCCTTTCCCGACCACCCTAACCCAAAATATTGCTTACAAGTCCAAAAAACGTAAATGCGCGCGTAGTAAATGGCGGCATTTGTAAATCACTCATAACTCTCTAAAATTAACGGTGACCCCTATTTTCTATTGCTTATTCTGATAGCCTATGATGCGTAGATAAGGTTTCAGGTATCACTTTCAATGACAAAATCTGCTGACGTCACAAAGAAAAATTAAGTTTTGTCCATATTTCATGACGGAGATGAGTAAGGTGACCAAACTTGGTACACGGTAACTTCAGGTTAAAGGTCATCAGTTGTGGTAGCTGTATCCGCACGCGCGTCATGGCGAATGCGTACGCGCACGTCAAATATTTAGTTAATGTTTGATGGAGAATGTAAGGCGACGAGGGACATATTTCAGCAAGCAGTGATACTTGAAATAGATTGTTTGTTACATTTTTTGTAGATGAAATGATCGGAGCGTTTACGCGGATCACCAATTCGTCTTAGTGACGAATTAAAATCTAGTTATTATTTTTTGTTCGATCAAACAGCTGAACACTCACAATGAAAACATTCTGAGATGTTCCTGAACACTAGTCAACATCAACATTACTAGGCTAATTCTGAGATATCTTGGACTTGGCTCCATGGTAAATGTCTATTATACCTACACCAAATAGTCTTCAACGGGTTTAATACACATTGTATGTGACCCTTCACCACGATACCCTGATAAAATCACACAAACTGACAGTTAGGAAGCCACAAATATTATAATACATGTAATGATATGAATTATGAAAGTGAAGTGTCCTAAAAAATCAAAAGTTTTATGACGTTCACAACGATGAAAATGTGTCATATTTTATATTTTTCTGTGTATGTTTGTTTTATAAGATGTGCGACTTTATTAGAGTATCTTGGTGACTGGTCACATATATCCTATGCATATTATACTACATATATAATTCAATTCTTTTTCTTAGTTTTTATGTTTCAGTAAAATTTTGTTGATGCATTATCTGTCACCAAGAGGAAAATATAACAGTAAATTTTGTGATTTGGCAAGCCACCTGTTGGCATTTATTGAGATGTAATTACAGCAAGAGCATAATAATGATATACCACTGTACAGCGTGTCTCAAAAAAAATTGCGAGTGAACGGTGCCCTCTTTGGCAATTAGAAATACTGTTGTGATATGATTCTTACATCAATGTCAAAGGCACAGTCTCGGCTTTCAAATGCCATTTGTTCTGCTAAATTTGCCTATTTTAATCACAATTGTGCCACAATTGTGATTTTACTCTTTCCTTGGTGACTAAACATATCTCCAGATTGAAACAAGCAAACTGAACAGAACAAATGGTATTTAAAAGCTAACACTGTGCCCTTGACATTGATGAAAGCATCATGTAAGAAAGAAGGCGCTTTTCACTTGCACAATTTTTTTAGAGACACGTTTTAGATCTCATCTTTGAGAAATTTCAAGGGCAAAAATGAAAAAAAAAAAATGGTTCAGCACCAACACCAATACTGCGCATGATTTAATATGTGGAAGAAATATATTCTGGTACTGCAGTTAGTTGTTAACTAAAATCAGAACGTAGAGCATATAAACAAACTGATAGTAAATTTCACCATTACAAGGCTGAAAACAAGCCTATTATCAGGAGAATTTAAAAGAAAAATGTAAATACAACAAAAAAAGTAACTACCCCCTTTTGAACATACCATAACTTTTCAACAAAACAAGTTTGTGCGAAATAATTTCTCAAGAGTGTACCTACACTCATTGACTAACTTCTGTGTGAAAATGTGATTGATCCGTCGGGTCATGCATGAGTGAGCATGAATTAAAGGTGAAAATGCCACTTTTCAAAAGTCACAGGAGTCATCTCTTATGCCAAAATAATGGTATATACTGACATTTTTAGCTTTATTTATAAAGTGTGTTCACTCAACCATGACATGGTTACAACCTCGTATGTTCGTACAATATGCAAAGATACATTTTGCTGAAAAATATTGGATTTCAATTTGTTGCAATAAACTTAATGGATTTAACAATTTCAAAATTGTGAAAGGGTGGACATTTTTCAATTGAGCTCACCGAAGCGTAAAATATGCCAAAAGTGCCAAAGGAGGTATAAGGGGATCAAACGATACATGATTAACATAAATAGCGATTTATCATTCACCAGAATCAGAATTTGTCAAAATCCTGCATCAAAAATCCCCCCAAATGACTCTTGTGACTTTTGAAAAGTGACATTTTTGCCTTTAATATGTGCTCACTCATGCATGACTTGAGGGATCAACCTCATTTTCACACAGAATTTAGTCAATTAGTGCAGAAACACCCTTGCCAAATTATTTTGGTCACAACCGTTCTCTTATCAAGTTATAGTAATTTGAAAAAGGGGGTAGTTACTTTTTTTGTTGTGTTTAGTTTAGTTCACAGGAACACCGAATTGGTTCTAGTCTTGTATCTAGACCCAACAATTATTACCAGATCTGTGGAAAACTCCAATTGCATGAAAACAAGACTAAAACAGCAAGCCTCATTAGATGCCAATACAATGAAATCCTGTAGTTACTACAGTACATAAAGAAAATAGATACATATCTAGGTGCGAGAGTTGTAAAAATGCAGCATAAATCTGCAGGATGCTCATTGTACTGCTATATTGTAGTTACACAAAAGATAACAAATGAATGTGGGTGTTGTGATAATGCAACGTAGGTCTATTTCTCAAACAAATCAACCTAGATCACAATTCCTTCTTCAGCTGACTACATGAATAAATATAAATAAATTCGTAATTTACAACAAATATACTGCTATGAAAACAATAATGATTGATCTGGTGTGATCTACTGATGAGCAGTGAAGATAGAGTTGGGAGGTAGACTATGAGGGTTCATTAATATCTGCAATTTTTTTTTTTTGTTATGTATAAGTCATATTCGTTGTTGCAAGACGGTAAAAAAAAATAATCTCAGTGAAAGCTTGCAAACTTTTTCGCATCTCATATCATGGCTAGAATGTCTGTAAAGATGAATATCTGTCTAAAAAATATCAGTGGGCAGGAAAAGTGAAAGTTTGAGAAATGTCATGAGGATATATATATATTTTTTTAATTCCAAAGATCAAAACATTGGCAGTAGTATGACACTGACTGAGTAAACCACAATTTTTTTATTTTCTTGAATGTTTGACCCCAACATTTCCCATATGTAATTTTCATGCTAATATCACCATACTTGTAGTTTAAAAAACAAAATATGTCAGTCCAAACAATTTTTGGCTGGTTTGAGGTTGTTTTCTGATGGCTGGGGTAACAATAGAACATTTTTTGAATGATTGATGAAAAAGTTGTAGGCTTTAATAATCTTATTAGTAATATTTGTCATATTTTTTGCAAACATTTTACTCATGTGTTTATCTGATTTTACTGTTTTTATATTAAGCAATTTACTATGAGCCTGGAATTCCTCTTTAATTAGCCCCAGGCAGTGACAGGCCCATACCAAAACAAACACAAAATTGAACTTGTGGGACTAGTAGGTTAGCAGTAATGGGTAGGAGGACTAGGACTAGGGTTGTTAGTAGTGATGGGTGGATGTTTTCCTCCTCCTGTCATCATCTGCCATCAGTCCCTGTATTCCAGACCAACGATAGCTTTGGTAAGTGTGGAATTGCTCTTAAATTAGCCCCAGGCAGTGACAGGCCCATACCAAAACAAACACAAAATTAAACTTGTGGGACTGGGAGGGTTAGCAGTAATGGGCAGGAATGGAGTCTAGGCCAGCCCTGAGGCCAAATTTTGCCGGCCTTAGCCTTGGCCTCGCACCGAGTACAAAGTTTATGTGAAAATAGTTTTCCAGTGGCCTCGTGACTCGGAACGGTCAGCCTTGACTCCATCCCTGGTGATGGGTGGGTGGATGTTTTACTCCTCCGGTCTCCATCGGTCATCAGTCCCTGTACTCCAGGCCTCTCTATCCCTGAGTTACAGATCAGATCGCCATCATCATCTTCTTCTCACCTTGGCATCTTCTTTCACCTTCCATATCATCAGTTCCATACAGCTCCTGGCATCCTCCATGCTGTCATGTCCTCCAACTACAACAACAACAAATCATGCATCATGACGAATGAAGTAGGCAATACACCAGAGACAGAAGGAAACTTGAGGATGAGGACATTATTTATTATCATGAATATGCATAAATAAATAAATAAATAAATAAGTAAATAAATAAATACATACACAAACATAAATACATAAATAAATATAAATGAATAAATAAATAAATAAATATATAAATAAATAAATAAATAAATAAATAAATAAATAAACAAATAAATAAATACAAAAATACAAAAATACATAAATACATAGATAAATCAACAACAAATCAATACAATTAACAAATAAATTTGACAAACTTTCTTTCTAAAAGTATGGCATTCTGACAACAGACATTTTGTGAATTTTAGATAAGTAAGCAGATAAAATTATGTACAATACCTACGGCAAAATGTTGGTGACCTCTGATATTTTGATTTGTTTTTATTAATTTCTCACAATTGATGCAATTCATGAGGTGAGATTTTCCAAGCATTAATAGATGATGTTCAGATGTTGGTATAAACACAATAAGGAGAGAGCAAGAGAGCCAGAAAAAAAAAATCACCACATAACAAACTATATTCTGCCTTAAAATCACAATATAATATGTAATTCAATTTTTCCTTGCAGTTTAGCTGGTGATAGGATAGTACACCATCCTGTCAAAAAACAGAACAACATGGTGTTTGCAGTTCTATGTAATGTAAACACCTTGCAATGATGAAGACAGTTTTTGCTATAAATTTTCACATTTTGGCACCTACCCTAATTGTGCCTCTCATTAACCCACTAGGACTGCTGAGACAAACATGTAAATTGTCTAGTAAAATTGTACTCACCGTCATCTTGTATAAGTCTCTTGAGATACTCCGCCATCAGGGTACGCAGGGCTCGTTTGAAAGGGGGTCCTCGACGATGAGGAAACACGATAGCAGTATCTACCACTGTACTGTGTAACAACTGGAGAAAAAGTACGAAAGGAAATGTATTGTGAGATATCTAGAGGAAGAAAGTCATGGCTTGAAAACCTGCTTGGAGCATGTGTGTCAACATTAAATGGGTAACATTCACCAATCAGTCCATGCAGTCAAAATTTGAGCAAAATATTAGGATGATCTATTCAAGAATATGAGTTTTCATGAAGTTTCCATTAAATCCATATGCCACCCACTCCCCTTACCCTCTGTGACATAACATTTACACAACCCATCACTGGGACCGGATGCGAAAATGTAAAATATTCCATTTTCCATGAAAAGTGCGAAGTCCCTCTATTTGCTACCCATGGAAGAGGTACTATAGAACCAATATGATTCTGCACACCATTTTGAAGGTGCCAGGTCATAGTCACTGGAGAGGTATGGTGCTATAAATGTTACAGATTCTAGCAGATTCCTGCCATCGTGAGACTGAGGTGAATCTTGCATTATGAATTATTTTAGCTTACTTTGCTGATGAGCTCATTTGTGGGTGTACAAAACAAGCTTGCAATAGTGGGAGCATGATTTGAAAATTTGTCAAACTTTGATATCTGACCTTCACGAAAGTGTTTCAATGAACAATAAACACCCTATAACTAAATTAAAGCAGTTATGCTGTAACTACATGTAGCAAAATAGTACACATAAAAATTGATTATCGATACATGAATTAACACCCTGGGGACAAAATTTCTTTAACACAGCAGTCTATGAGAGTAGCAACAATGATTGCTGATTGATTTGCACTTTTTAAAAACCTTTCCTGATCGTTTTGAACCTCAATTATTTTTGCAAGGCTTGATAATCATTTAGACCTCATTAGTGACACCAGTATCATGGAGAATCATGTAGCTCAGATTTTTTTTTAACTGGAAATATTGTTGAGTGATGCCTTTAATGGCACAAAAACCTCACAATCTATGGTACAATGAACTATCTACACATATGAATTCAAAGATCATAACAAGTTGCAATGATGAATTACTTGCATACATAACAACATCATTTACTTTAAAGTGATAGGCTAACATTGTGGAGCTTCAATTTAAAAAATTGTCTAATTTTGATATCTGAACTACATAGTAGTGTTCATATGGACAAATAAACACCCTAGAATAAAAAGTTTGGAAAGTTACACTGCCAATGGCAAGTTATGCTTGAATAAACAATTAAAACTCAGGCGAGTTTAAATAGCCTTAGTGTACACACAGTAAGTCTATAGGAGAAAATGGGCAGGTGAATCCGATCAACTTACGATTTTCACTTTTTTAAAGCACTAAATAATCATTTTGAAATACAATTTTTTTAGGGCGTCATTTTTAGACCTTATCAAAGACAAAAATAGCATGGGGAATCATGTAGCTCAGATTTTTTAACTGTAGTAAATGTTAGCCAATACCTTTGACAACTATGGTTCAGTGAGTTCATAAGGTGATGCAAGCATACCAATACGCATCAAAGGGACAAAAGATTTAGTAATGATAAATAGGTACGTCCAATATAATCACTTCATAAGATAACAACCTTTTATCATTTACTTTCTGAATTATAACAAAAGAATCTGCAAACCCCCACCCCCTCTGTGGTTCAATGAGTTAGGCAATGGGTTAAGCAATCACAACAAATATGCAAAAAATGCCAATGAATCAAGCAAAAAGACAAATTCCAATTCATTCCAGAGTTGTATGAACAAAAGAAGACATTGCCATACAAGTACATGTGGTAGGAGACATCACACAAGTATTGTCTGTAGACGAATGACTGACACGTTTATTAACATGAAGATTAAAGGGACCGTAAAGTCGCAAATCGTGATGTTTTGGAGGTGGCTCCACTCTGGTAATATTTGGGAATGCCCGTATACTTTCGGAAAACGAGCGCGCACGAATTATGTACATTTCCCTATGCAGCACACATTCAACCGAAGAAAGACGAACTGAACCCAACTGATAACGGCCATCGTTTATTTACATCCGATGATAAAGGCCTATACCCTTATCGGCAATTCTGTTCGCAGCTACACGATTGTTGTTACGCATAGCCTTGCAATAGGGGCAAGCTAATGGTATTGAACGTACATAGATTAAGAGTAGCGCATCCCTTTAACCCTAATCAGGCTGGGCTTTTTTGGCTATGCTATATCTGGGGGCCCCCGAGATCTCAGCCGTCGATCGCGTGATCGCGCCGAAAATCGGCACGAACGTTACCCATCACGTAATCTACAAAACTGTATAGTTAATTACCAGGAATTAATTTCATATCAATTAATTATGCTAATTTATGCATAAAATCATAATTAAGCTGTAAATCACTAATTAAAGCTCCAACACTGCTAATTTTTGTGTCAGGACACTCTTTTTAGCATTCTTCACAAGTTTACTTGAAAAAAATCCAGAATCAAAAATTGATTTCCTATGTATTTTATTGTTTTTTCAAATTTCTTATGTATTTCTTTGTTTTTTCAACCTTTTGTTTTCTATTGTTTTTTGATGAAATTTGTCGGGGACACTTTCACGGTCATAAACAGCACAAAATTATAAATTCAACAATAAAGTAAAATAATATACATTTATGAAAATTTGGTGAAAAAACAAATTTATTGGAACTGATACACAAAATCACTTTTTTGAGTCGGTTTTTGGGACATGCAGTAAAAATTACTAATTTGGGAGTGTCTGCGACATCGGAGTCGTAAATTGTTCAAAGATGCCGAAAGTCCGATCAGAGATAAAGTCATGAAACGCCGTGGCAACTGCTTCGTGCGTCGCAGACATTTTGCGCGAAACATCTAGGGGGGCGGATTCGCCCCCCCAGCCTTTTTAGGGTTAAAGGACAATGATATGACTAGGAGAAGTACTAAATGCCTCAAGAACCAAATGATTTGAAACATACAGCAGTATACACACTGGCTGGAAGGATTTGTTTTGAATGTGTTTACTGCAGGGGGAACAAGCATTAATTTACCATTATTGAATAAAAGTCTGGCCCTGATAAAAAAAAGGATCCCCCTGAAAGCTATACAACGAATTTTCACTGTCACAGCATTGTCTGATAATAATTGTACAATACAAAGGAAAAGGGGATTATCCACAACAATGTGACAGTAGTTCAATTAGATCTCTATAAATGTGATGAGAAATGAGAGCTGCCCTATCTAGTGTGTAAACTTAATTATAGAAAGAAATAAGAAGAAACATTATTTTTTCAATTAAGACTATGGAATCTTCACAGCAAAAACTGTAAGTATTCTGGAAGCAGTGTGTTCTAACTTGAGGACTACTTCTACTCTTGCTGTTTTTCCCTTCATAGAAAAGAAATGATGAAGAACACATAAAGAGGCAATGCTCTGAGCCATAGTCGTTATGGAAACACAATATTAATAGGTACTGAGGGTAAGTATTTATCATCATGATTTTGACCCCCAATGGTGCTATTGATACATTACAGATACCTCGTTATGGCACAGGTTCATTTGAAGATTTTGTTTATTTAGTGGTGTAAATTTTAAAGCATAAAAGGGACATAGCAGGATTGGAAGTAGTCCTTAAGTTACTAATCCAGAATCAAGTACACTGTTGAAGGCAACTGCTGTCTAAATTTTATGGCCAAATGTTTACCGTAGTTCTGTACTTTTGAAATGATCATCATCAGCACTCATTGTGACAGATGACTTTGCTGTGTAGCTTGGAATCAATCTCTATCACAGGGGCGTAGGCTACTTTGGGCATGGGGAGGTGCACATCTCGGGGAGGTGGAACAGGGAGGTGCACATCTTAGGGAGGTGGAACTAAAGTTGAGAAAATCAGGCGTTGAAAGCAAAAAAAGGTGGTGAAAATTTCTTTTTGCTATTAGGGTGGAACTCCTATGGCTCTGCGGGGGGGGGGGGGGTGTACGTGCACCCAGTGCACTCCCCCAGCCTACGCCCTTGCAAATGTACCTTTTCCTGATTTTTGCGATTTTGATACCCTTTTCACTGTGTGCCCGTACATCGTCCGACCGTGATAAACAACCCTTTATACGCGTTTTTCACACGCGCATGGTGTACATCTTGTAATGACAGTGCCCCCCCCCCCCGCCCCTCCGGGACAAAAGCCAGTTGTAGTCGGATCCAGTGAAAATCCAGGAAACGAACTTGGGGACGCGTCCCGAGACGTATTGGCAGACGAGAATCACAGTATGCAAATTCATGTCGATCTAACCACGATTTGACAAATAAAAGCAACTCACATTCATTTGGAACTAAAAAGCTGAGGCGTCGATCTTGGGGGTTGGGGCGGGCAGCCGCCCACAATCATTTTGGCAATTTGACTTGACAATTTGACAAATTCATAAAACGTCATGAAAAACTATGATTACAAAGATCAAGCATGAAAAAAACATTACACTTGACATAAAAATACTATTGACCATAGTACAAGTTTAAATTTTGCGGCTCGCAAAGTGTTTAAAGTATATTGCAACTTTGCGAAACAACGTGCTGCTGAGAGAAAGGACTTTTTTGGTTTGTCAAATTCATTTGCACCCAGCGCGCTGCAGCCCCCCCCTCTCCCTCTGTAGAGAGATTCTGTCGTTGGTTAATTAGGTCATATTCATTCAGGAGCGGC
>JZLH01S0318753.1:22925-34036 GCA_001188425.1 Eucidaris tribuloides
TTTTTTCAGGGCTTTATTTTTAGACCTTATCAAAGACACTTGGAGCATTGGGGATTATGTAGCTCACATTTTTTTAAACTGTGGTCATTGTTAGCCTGTAGCTTTAATGCCAATTTAATGACTGCCTCACCAAAGTGAAGTTGTTGAACTGTAGTCACAATTTGAGCATGGAGTCTTCAATGTACTGCACAAACTATTCATCACAATGAGTTTCTATCCCCCCCCCTTTCCACGTCTATTAATGTGCAATAAATATACTGCATTGTGTCACAGGTGGATTTGGAGGTTCTTTTTCATGTGAATCTGGGAACATTCATGCTAATTTTTTCACAATGCAGATTATGGAGTTGCTTACAAAACATTCAGCCTATTGCAATTGCCATTTCTTTGGCCTATGAGATAGGAAATCACTGAAGCATAGTTGTTATGTACTTGATGTGATGAGCTATTCATTCATTTCTTTATTCTGACATAATGAAGATAGTTCATTGAACCACAGTGGGGTTGTTAAAATTTTAATCATATCAAATCTACCTGTAGAGGTTAACAGGGTGGAAAGTAGTTGAATGTAAATATATCATTAACCCGTTGAAGACGGGTTTGATTCTGCTTTAACGTGTATTTCCCATAGACCTTGAGACGAGATATCTTGTGTCTAGACTTCAATAGGTTAAGAAAACTTTATGAAGCTTAGTATACCTAACCCAATTCGGTGCATCAACAACTTTTTCATTTAATCTGCAAGCGCAAGTCGCAGTACACATGCATTCAATACTTCATGCACCCCCCCCCAACCAAAAATAAACTAAGCATATTCAAAGTTTAATATTTTTGCACCAGGTTCAGACCCTGTGAAATGTGAAAAACTTCCCACAATGCAAAATAATGAATATTTGTGACCGCCCAGCCCCAAACCCACAAAAAGTCACAGATTTACAATTCTCTGCAATAGACTAAAATATGTCAATTGGGTTGACCAACTCAAATGTTTAAAGTTGGTCTTATTTGAAAGAGTACTCTTTTCTCTACCCACTTTCAAAATTTGGTGGCTTAAAACAAAACCAAATTTTAGATATAAGCAGGTTTTCTGGACCACATTTTTTTTTTCCGACAGGCACTTCTTAATGGTGTACTTGAGTGAACATCTTTAAATCCTCTTCTGTTCCTTTTCTGTGAAACTATACCTAACTCTCTCTTATCGCAATCACTTGTTAAATGGGTTACGATGGTCCAGTTTAATAAGGTATAAATCATTTTAAAGCTTAGAGATTACTCTTTGAAACTCTGCAGAAAAATGTGAAACTTCATTTTGGTCTACTTTTTGTAGGTTTTGGGCTGGGAGATCACATTTATACTACCGTAATTACCTTGACAGACAGAAGATCACTCTCCAAACTGTGGCCAATCAGAATGGTTTCCGCTGAGAACAGACTCAGGAGTACAGCCTGGACACTCTGGAGTTTGGTGGTGACAGTCTTCATATCATCCTCTGTTATACCACTAAACCTGAGGTGAACAAACACATCCAAAAACTGTTACAGTGTGGAATACACGTATAATAAAACCATGACAATATCAATGTTTGTTACATGACGCTAAAAGTATCAATAGCTGTACTACTTGTAGATGTATTGAAGCTGAAAACAATAGTATTATGTTTTATTTCTTAAAGCATTGTATGTTCTCAGAAATAGGGTATCTGAACTGAAATGGGATTGCTTTGAACTGATCCACATCAAAATTTCATAATGAATTGGGGTTACAACTATGTTTGACACTTACATGTAACATGGTTTATGTCACCTGTAGAAACTTGTAGAAAGTGAGCAATCAGACAATAATAAAATTATGGATTATTAAAAAAATAACATAAACTATCATCACAAATTTAGCTCGCTTTTATGTTCTTTGGAAGCAAGTCTTCATTTTTGTACACAAAATATGTGTAACTTGAACCTAATTCCTGGACTACTTATGCATAAAATACATATCTTATACAGAAAGCATTAACTAGGAACGGGTAAGTCTAAACAGACATGGATCAGATTCATGAAGAGAATTTTACCTTGGAGAAAATTAAACTTTAGTAACACTTCTTGTACAAATAAAACAGTTTCCTAATAAATTCAAATGTATGGATTTTTCTTCCTTGAGGGCCTAGTAACAAGCTATTCCCTACACCTATTTATAATGAATACAATGCAGTACAACTCAATAAGTTTTTGCTATGTCAAGCAGGTCTTGGGCAAGCTTTCAGGATGGCAGGGACAATCTTTGTTTAAAGAGTATGCAAAATATAATAATGAAGCTTCTCAAAACTGACAATCAGATTGGCAAATTAATAAAAACAAAGCTTCATGAACTTCTAAAGAATATAACTTAAAGGCAGTGGATCTCTTTTGCATGCCTAAAAATTAACATTGTGTAAATACAATGGCATATTGAAGAAAGTGCCATCTGGGAACCTTTAGCAAAATATAGGACCTGGAAACTCAGTTTTAGTGAAATTATAGTGACCGTTAGACTCTGATTTGAATTTTTTCTCGCGAGAAAAAAATTCCTACTATAGAACGTACACTAAACAGCTACTGTTTTTCTTTTGCATTTTTCAAATTCTAGGAAATAACTGACCCCCAAATTTCACAGACATGCCTTTCATCAATAGCCTAAGGGCATGGGTTATCTTTTCCTGGTCTGTGGCGATGTTTGCAAATGAGATCTACTGCCTTTAAAGATTGGGTTATTGATTTGCAGGGATGTGCAAAGTCCATTACTTCCCTTCATTATCAATACCAAACGGTAGTTTAATACTTACAAATGGTGTGTTGAAAGTCTGAGATCCATACGTCATGAATTTGTTGTTTTATATGAGAAAAACTAATAACGACATGTTACCAGAATGTTGTTCTTTCTGTGAGTTTCAATTTTGCTCAAAATGCGAATTGCGGTTACTGTGCACCGTAGCAAGACGAGCGCAGCCCTCTGATTGGCTAACGGATATCGACTGCGCGACCTTTGTCTAACGGCTGATCGGACCATTTTGGAACGGCACGTGCACGTTTGACGTCGCGGATTTTTCTAAATTTGCTCCTGAGCAAATGGAAAAAGGATGAAGTTTAACCGTCCAGATTTTCACCAAAACTCAATATTTTACCCTAAGTCTCTATGAGAGGTGTTTATTTATATTAATCTTCACATTGGATATGATTTCATCTGATTTGATTCATATAGATGTTTTTTGACGTGCAAATCAATGACACAATCTTTAAAGCTACAGGCAAACACTGACCAAAGTTTTAAAAATGTGAGCTACATAATCCTCCATGCTCCAAGTGTCTTCAATAAGGTCTAAAAATGAAGCCCTGAAAAAATTGTATTTCAAAATGATTATCTAATGCTTTAAAAAGGTTAAATTTGTAAGTTAACCGGATTCACCTGCCCATTTCCTCCCATAGACTTACTAGGTGTAGATCTAGGCTATTTTGTACTCGGCCCGAGTACTAATTGTTTATTCATTCATATCTTTCCAGTAGCAGCATAAATTTCCAAACTTTTGTATTCTAGGGTGTTTATTTGTCCATTCAAACAATACTATGTAGCTCAGCTAGCAAAGTTTGACAATTGTTTCATTTTGAAGCTCCACAATGTTAACCTGTGTCTTTACCATAGCCTACTTTTCAGGGCCAAAAATAAATTTTATTTTTGGGGGCTACTTTCAAGCCTGATTTAGTGATTTTAGGGGGCTATTCTGTTAATTTTGGGGGTTAAATTGCCCATAGCCCCAGTGTATTTCCTATGCTGCTACCTTTTTATCCAACATTCACAGTTCAATTTCTCTAGCCTTGTTTTGTTAACACAATGGAGACTAAAAAAAGAGATATTTTGGGCTGGGGTCTATTCAGAATGAGTTTTACATTAAAATCTTATTTATTACAATAGGTTAAAGTCTGGAAAAACATTAGTGAAAATGTAACAGTAATTAATGTTGCTTTGTTCTGATCTCCAAGACAATATTTGTAATAATGACAAGGCAAGTTATTCTTTTTCCATAACATTTTTTTTTCAATCCTACCTTGTGTTGTAGTCAATGATCTCATTGTCTGGCTTCACCAAAGTGTCATAGACTTCCTCAAGTCTGTCGTTCACAATTGTTATTCTTGTTAATTCCAGACCCTTGCTTGTGTAGCACTGAAACAAAATGGCATAACACGTGACTGCACATAACACATATATTTTAACCAAAAAAAATCTTTCTGTTACACTTGTTAATTCTAATCAGCTACTTTCTGTTTGAGAAGTTGTTATATTTATTCAAAGGAAATGAGAAAACTGTAAATCTACAATCCATGGCTATATTATGCAATGAGTAATACAAGTACAGCTACATTGTCTACCATTGGTGAAAAGACCATATTACAATCCTGGGGGTTCTACAGGAAAAAAAAAACCTAAGAAATTGTCTTAGTGAAAAAAGATGGGTAAAAAAGAAAAGAAAAAAAGAACGAGAGCATTTTGATTTAATGTAGTTGGTGGGTATGCCTCCACCCAATATCTAGCAATCTAAAATGGTTCAAAGAATGATTGTGTAAGTTCCTCAGTCACTGAAAAGATATTGGGTACAGATAATTGACATACAACCTTGAGAGGATTTTGGCCCAAAATCTATATTTTCTAGTCATACATCTGACGGGACATACTAAACTGCATTTTTGCTTGGGAATAGTATATTTTGCATGACTTCAGAAACAATTCAAAGTAAGAAACAACCCTTTTTTCAATGAATGTGACATTAATCTTTGACCCTGAAAATGACAAGAGAGTGTAATCACTTCATGAAAGTATCCTCCTTTTAGTATCCTTCTAAGCAATGATATGACCTAAATGCTTTCCTAATTCATACGTGAAAAAAGCAATTTGTGGAAAAGTTCATAGACCTAATAATCACGAGATCTGGTTCCTCTGGCTCCACAGAAATATGCCTTTTGTTTTGACATACTCTATCAGTTGTATTAAATATCATTTTCAACTAAAGTTATACGTAGACTAGAAATTTGTTGTGTCCAAAGGACACGAATGCCCCCACTTAACACAATCAGTAAGCATTTCTTAAATGTGGAAACCAATTTGCATGAGCTGTGACCTTTGACCTGCAGACTCAAACTTCAAACTTGACTTGTACTTTAGTGTCTTCAACCTATACACCTAATATTATTAAAATCCATGTAACATTTATTAAGTTATCGTGTGGAAACCAATTCGCATATATGAGCTGTGATCTTTGACCTTTGACCTGCGGACTCCGAATTCGAACCTGACCTGTATTTTAGTGTGATCTAATATACCTACACACCAAAAATTTTTAAAATCCCTCAAATATTTTTAAAGTTATCATGCAGAAACTAATTACGGGGACGGACGGACGGACAGGTGCAACGCTTAATGCCCCCTCGAACTTCGTCGGTGGGGGCATAGAAATAGCCTTCCAGGACAACTTCATTGACTTTCACTGCTCTGGCTTCATTATATATTATTCATGTTTTGTTATCAAACCACATGATTTTTTCATATAATTAGACAATATTATGACAACTATCCCTTTTTTGTAGGTCAGTTATGACCAAAGCTAATATGAGCAAGATCCCGTAGTTTTGAAATAGCTGTTCACCTGGAATTCTGAAAATTAGATATACAGTGCATCTCAAAAAAATGAGCTGGTCAAAAGCGCCCTCATTGGCAATTAGAAAATATTGTTACGACTGACACTTACATCAACATCAAGGGCATAGTATAAGCTTTCAAATGCTGTTTGTTTTGTTAAATTTACTTATTTTAATCATGAGATATGTTTAGCTAACGACGAAAGGGTAAAATCACATTGTATCTTTTTTGCAATGGAAGAAGAGGGCCTGATGCTATCACTGACTGTAGTAAAAGTGGCACAATTGGGATTTCACCCTGTTGTTAACTTAAAATATCTCGAGATTTAAACAAGCAATTTAACAGAAAAAAAAACACATTTGACAGCTAAGACTGTGCCCTTGACATTGATATATGTATCATGTCACAACAGTATTTTCTAATAGCACAAGAGGGCACTTTTCTCTTGCACAATTTTTTTTTTTTTGAGACTTGCTGTATACCAGCATTCAAGCCTATGTTAAAGACTAAAGACTCACTTGTTTACACAGGAATTTCCACAACTATAGTAAAGCTAAACGAGCAAAATGCAAAGTTACGTTAACCAGTTTCATTTAGATTGACATGTAGTATGATTGGCCTACCATTTCACAATCAAGGGCATACACTCCGGGATTTCCATCAGGTCCAGGGGATTTGGAAATGGTCTTCATGTAACCATTCAGATTTGCTGTTTTATCATCTGTGACATGTAACTGTGATAAAAGTAAATCACAATGAGAAATACAGGGTCAAATCAATGAAACAAAATGAGAAGTATAACTATTTTAACAAAATACAACTGGAAAGAGCTAGACCCAAACTTAAAACACGTATTTGTGCATTACACACTACTGCAGTGGTACAGTCTTTAGGCTGCTGTATTATTTCAGTCAAAAAGAGCTCTTTATTTTTCATTTAAAAAAAAGTTTTGTGTCCTTATTATTATTAGTCAAAAGAGGATTTCAGTTGAACTTTGATTTTGCCTCAACTAGGGATGTTTAACCTGTTACCTGTACTCGACACCACCACACAAAATTCAGATTCATTCAGTCAATTAGTGTGGCCATAATTGATTTGTATCTCTAAAGGGTAAGTCCACCCTGATGTCAAGTTGATTTTAACCCATTGGAGATTTGATTTCACTATATAACACACATTTTCCATAGACCTCAATACGAGTTAACTCGTATTTGTACTCGTACTCGTCTCCAACGGGTTAATAAAAGCAGAAAAATGAGAGAGACATATTAATGAAAGTTTAGTGAAAATCCACCAAAATATAAGAGAGTTATGACTTTTTAAAGTTTTTAATTTGTGACGTCACATACAAGCACCTCCCCCATTTGTCATGTACATGTAATATAAATTCCATAAAGCGCCATTTTCTCAGAAAATTGAAAATGATTTTACCTGTGCATTTAATACATAATCAGAAACATTTTTTTCATACAGGCTCCTATAAATCATGAAAATGGCAATTTATGGAATTCATATAACATGACATATGGGGAGCTGCTTGCACATGACGTAGCAAAATTGAAACCAACTTGACGTCAGGGTGGACTTTCCCTTTACCCCGTTGGAGACGATTTGTTTTTGCTTTAACACGCATTTCCCATAGACCTCGTGACGAGATATCTCGTCACTCGTCTTCAACGGGTTAAATGTTTTCCTTTGTGATTCATACTGTACTCGAGACACATAAAGGGCCCTCTGATTTTAGAGCTCCTAAATACTAAATCCAAGCATACATATTGCAAAAGATATCCTGATTTTGAATGAAAGCAACAACCCTTCACATGTTAAATAAAGTCTAATATTTCAATAATAAATTGATAAAACATGCCCCATAAAATCTTTCCCACAAATCAGTGTAAACCAGACTTCCTGTCATGATAAATTGACTCTGTTCCCAGTAATAAATAAATTTGACCCCCCTCGATGAATTCCACGACCATGCTGCCGCGCAAAATTTTTTGACGGCGTCGCTCGCTGACTTTTTATTTTCAAGTCTTGCGCATCTTTCAAGACTGTTTTCGCAAAAATCGGACATACTGTTACGACGCTATAAAGCGACTTTTTATACAAGCATGTCAACCCCAAAATTGCTCAAAAACGTGATTTGGAAATTGTGTTTTCAGCCAAAAATCATAAATGTATGATTATTTTTGCTTTTACTGGTTGAAATGAATTAATTTTATGCGGTCATTCCGTGTCAATTCACCCAATGGGCTAAATGTTACCGACTCCAAATTTGCTCATATTTGGTTTATAGGGTAATTGACATCATACAAGCCAGAATTTCAATTTTTAGTGCCATCCGCCTCACGGTTCTCACGCTATGACACGCCCTTTATTAGCATTTTTGGCCAAAATGGGCGTAACTGCCAATTTTCTAATGGCCATTGCGCAGTAATGGATGGTCCAAATTTGATGTGAGGGGTATCATTGGAAAGGGAATAAGATAATCTAAATGTGACATCATTTTTTACATTGGAGCAAGTTTAACTACAATGACCTTTTGACCTTTACCTTGACCATGAATTTAACCATGTAGGTCAAATTATATTGAGCCGAAAATTAGTGTAAGTTATATTCAATACCTCTTCTACAATATATTAAAAACCTGGAAATATATTATTTTTTGTTTGGTTTCTATATTGTTTGAAAGCTGGCACATCTGATGCTTCCTGAAATTTATACAGTCCCACACATAGATTTTAATGTTGGATATGTGCACAACTACTCTCACAAATATCAAAAACACACCCTGTACAATCTACTAATGTCATAATGTATTGAAATTTATGTATATTTTCTCTTCTAGAACTACCCACCTGTTCTTATGAACACATTTTCACTACCAAAAATCCAACATGCATACATTAGTTGTTGCCATGTCTGGCAAGCCTCCAGCAAGCTATCAGGTTGTTCAGAGCAACCTTTGTCAGACAGAATAGTATGCATAAAATTTGCATTTATTATGAAATTGGTCTAAAGGCAACATATGCCCTAGTCTGGCTTCCAGACATTTACATTATTAAATCCATCTTTATATTGATAAGGAAACTACTATCTTTGGTCAAATGCTTTGGATAATAAAAGTGTTTTGATTTAAGGCAAAGTTAGTATGTCCGGAGATAAAACAGTCGGAGAATGAGTATACTATGGGGGTAAAAAAAGTTGTATGGTCTAGCACTGAGATAACATATGCCCAGATTAACACTTTGGGTGCTGGGCTAAAAATCCAGGTGTGTTCACCAGGGACTGGATTGTTTCGGACTAATGTGTATAACCTTTCCAAATTGTACGATTTTCTGTAAAATCGCAAATGTTATCAAGACAATACATTTTAACTCATTTATTTGGTTCATTGTCTTCTCGGCGATTGTCTTCTCGGCGAACAGGTTCGCCGATAGTACCTGAGTGAAGTCAACCCTGGGCGAACAGGTTCGCCGATAGCACTCAAAGTGTTAAACTTCACTGCAACATACACAAACAAAAATATTCTGACATATCTAACAAACGGAAGCATATTTTGCATTTCTGATTTCAAAAATGAATTCAGCACAAAATTTCTACGTGAGCTAGATTCAGTAGTTATCTGGTAGTATTACAACTTCATGGTAAGCATTTATCTTGAAAGAAATGTGATAAAGCTGGTCACAGTTCCTTGGGTAAAAGCATACATGCATGCACAGGTATCTGAGAGTAGTAATGCACATAACAACATAAAAATCTATGTGTGGGACTGTATAAATTTCAGGAAGCATCAGATGTGCCAGCTAACAAACAAGATAGAAACCAAACAAAAAATATATTTCCAGGTTTTTAATATTTTGTAGAAGAGGTATTGAATACAAAGTACACTGATTTTTGTCTCAAAATAATTTGACCCACATGGTTAACCCGTTGTCTCCGAGATTCTGAAAATCCCATAGAGTTAACACAGGGCAGATCCGGTTCCCGTAGCCAACGGGTTAAATTCAAGGTCAAGGTAAAGGTCAAAAGGTCATCGTAGTTAAACTTGCTCCAATGTAAAAATTAAATGATGTTTTATTTAGATTGTTTATCTTATTCCCTTTCCAATGATACCCCTCACATCAAATTTGGACCATCCATTACCGCACAATGGCCATTAGAAAATTGGCAGTTACGCCCATTTTGGCCAAAAATGCTAATAAAGGGCGTGTTATAGCGTGAGAACCGTCAGGCGGACTGCGCTATAAATTGAAATTCTGGCTTGTATGATGTCAATTACCCAATATACCAAATATGAGCAAATTTGGAGTCGGTACCATTTAAATTTATTTTTATTTTGGGTGATTTGACACGGAATGACCCTATGCTGTTTATGATTGCAAAGCATCCCCAACAAATTTCATTGAAAAAACAATAGAAAACGAAAGGTCAAAAAACAAAGAAATACATAAGAAATTTACAAAACAATAAAATACATAAATTAATTCCAATTTGGCAATTTTTTTTGTAGATTATTGTGAGAAATGTCAGAATGAATATTTTCAACAAAAATTAATATTCTACTAGGTAATGTGAGTGAGTTATAGGCAAAAACATAATTTGATACACTTATTTGCATAATTAATTATTAAAAAAATAGAAAAATATTTTTTTTTGAAAATTTTACTGTACAGTCGTTTAGTTTACCTCTAGCTCTGTATGCGCATGCAAATTTTTGCGGCGATCGCACGATCAGCGGCCGAGATCTGAATGGGTGGACAAATTCGACCCCCCCCCCCCAGTAAAAACCTAGTCTGAAATAGTCTGAAATAGCCCAGTTAAAATAGGGTTAAGAAGCAGCAAATGTAAGTGGTTTTGTGATACACAACAACTATTTATTCTAGAATCTAAAAAGTGTAATATCAGTTGAGATGAATGTCTTTTCATTTTACTTGAAATGATTTAATAAAACACTGTGTTTAAAAAATACTTATATGTAAAAAAAAACAAGAGTGTCGCTGGGGCGAGCACATAATACGCCCGCCTGTAACGCGGAAAATGAAAACATGTCACTGTGACCTTGACCTTTGACCTTTCGACCTCAAAATCAATAGGCTTCCTGGGATCCATGCTAGTATCATACATACCAAATTATATGAGCCTGGGTTAAGTTAAATTGAAGTAATCGCGTTTACAAGGACTTCACAAGGGTAAGATGAAAACATGTCACTGTGACCTTGACCTTTGACCTTTTGACCTCAAAATCAATAGGCTTCCTGGGATTCATGTTAGTATTATACACACCAAATTATATGAGCCTAGGTTAGGTTAAACTGTAGTTATCGCATTTACAAGGACTTCACAAGGGTAAGATGAAAACATGTCACTGTGACCTTGACCTTTGACCTTTTGAACTCAAAATCAATAGGCTTCCTGGGATCCATGCTCGTATCATACATACCAAATTATAT
>JZLH01S0318753.1:61931-75806 GCA_001188425.1 Eucidaris tribuloides
GGAGCGAAGCTAACGAGAGGTGGAGTTTATGTGGTGAGGGGAGCTCCTCAACGTTAGAAATTTTTTTCAAAATACCACAGAAAGACGTCTTCCACTGAAATGATATTTTAAAGGGATTGTGAAATTATGCAATTTCATGTGTGCTGGATTTAGTATATAGAATACTTATTGTTGATCGATTCAGATATAATGGCGTTGATATGCCTATATCTTCATTAAAATTAATGTTGTTTTAACTATAATATATTGATAACTTGTCTAAGTATTACTTTCGAATGTTTCATTCATGATTACAATAATAGAGCAGTTAGACTTGGACAAGACCAGGCATGTCTCTTGACTCCAGTCCATATTGCATTAAATGATGCAATCAATTGATTCAAATTTATAGACTCACCTCTGCAGTCATCCAATTATCTATGCCTATAACTTCTTCACGTATTGTAGAATCTTGATTCAGTGCCGGGTTTCGACTATAATATCGCGTGACTTTACCTTCATTTCCAATCTGCTTTATTACATCGGTCCTCATAATAATACTTGACCAAAAATCAACTGCCATTCTAATTTAGCGTGAACAAGCCAATCAACGTTTTCAGGCCTGTAACCTACACACTTAGACTATATACAATATTTCCAATATATTTAAATCAATCAATTCTTCTAGATTTATCACACTTGTCTAGTTACAATCAAAAATCACTTCGCTAGTCTAGTGATTCTTGGTTATCGACTGCAAGACGAAATATTATACTCTAACAGAATAACGCAATATGAGATTCCAGACCCACGCACGAAATCCGAAAATTGTGCACATGCTCCCTCAGTAGTGTGGCAGCTAAACATTCCAATTTCTCAGTGGCGATATAAAATTGGATAATATTTCAAGCTGATCTTATGTCCACTAACCGAACGATAATTATGTTCACTCCAGCAACGCAGCACATACATCATTTCTAATCAATCCAGTTTAGTAAATTTAAATATTTTTCTAATATTGAGTTGTGTGCTGGACATAAATTATATATGAGCGGAGTGGTAAGAGCGAGCACTCATGGATGGGCCTGTCTTCTGGTTCATCACAGGACCGCAAATCTATATACTTTCAAAGTCTCTTATCATCACTTGACCATCCACGAGCTCAGTCCTATATACATGGGGTAAGAAAGCATAGCAACCATCGTATACGATAGAATAGTCTATAGCCATCGAACACGCGATATTTACAAAAGTATTCGATGAAATTCTATGTCACGGAGTAAATATTCTATAAAAGCGGTCGACCAAGATTATAGTGGCCTCAGTTTCATGATCTACTCGTCTTTATTCCATGCAAGCGGCGATACCAATGCTTTTGCATGCCAGGAACCAACTCACTGTTTGAAAAGAGTCCTGTTTATGTCAGAACGACGTGGAGGAACCTCTCAAAACGACGATTATTGGGCCCTCTTTGCTAGCGTTCAAGATTCTGTTTATTCTTTCAGTAAAATTGTGGCTAGCTTAGTCTCTGCACTCAACAAGTTAACAGTACGTCGGATGCTCTCTTGTTGATTAGATTCACTAATCATTATTTATGTAATGAAATATACAAAAGATGGTTTTTTCCCCTCATAAATTCTGATGCAAGATGACATAACATAATCATATACCGCTGAAGTTAGTTTAGACATAATTAGTGATCTGTTACTCACGAAAGCCAAAGTCAACCTTAATTCAAATAATCCATCTCATGTAAAACCCATCTTACTCTTCATAAAGTCACCTAAGAACCACTTAACACTCGCTAGTATTTCTACTTACACATCTACATGACACCACACACACACAGGCGAACACAACACACACACACACACACACACACACGATCACACACCACACACACACAACACACACACACACAACAACACACACACACACAATCACACACACACGACACACATTCACACACACAATCACAACCACAATGTACACACATAAATGCAGAGCATACGTAGAGTTTCCATTTATGTTGTTACAATTTCGTGACGTATCATAGTCTTCGAATGAATTTATTCAATCCCCTTACTTGCAAATTGTCCGACACGAATGTGCACCAAGGTAAGTTAAAATACAAGAATAAAAGTGAAATTGAATTGAATTCATAAATTTAAAACAAAGCACTTTATGTTAACTTTAATAAAATTCGATCAAATATCATTTGACTAGTATTTAATTTCTCAATGGGCTAATTATGTTGTTTCAACTCCAACAGCCTGCCCCCTTTTTTGAATATAGAAGATGCTCACATTGTATTGTTACCCGAGACAATGTTGTTTTCCAAGCTGTGCAGCAGTTTCACCACTTTTACATGTAAGATTTGTTCTGCCAGCATTAAAGAAATGATTTTTTTAAGATGTTTCGGTTGCTAAATAAATGAGTTTTGTTACAGTCTCACCACCTAGTATGGATTAGTGCAGTAAATATTTGTCACATGCATTAGCGTAGCCAGAGCGGGGTGGGGCAGAGGGCATTTCCCCCCCGCCCCCCCCACATAATACCTTTTCGGATTCTCACAGGACTCCGCGGTACACGGCGCACCGAACAAAAAATAATTTTACGACGAATATCTAAAAAAACACAGAAATATTGAAAAAAATTGCATTTTTTAATGTAAATCTCTTTTTTTTTCAAGCTCGCTCACAGATTTTGATTTTCTTGTTTCGGAGTTTTGTCTGTAACCACGGCAAAACTCTCTTTTCAATGATACTATTGATGACACTTGTTACAGTCAACTTGTCTAATGAATATAGGCTTCCGTCGAATCGTTCCAAATAACGACCAGCATAATGAGTTACGACAATGTTTACAAAGCCTACAATCATGTAACAGTTTTAAAAGAGAGATTCACTAATTTCACGCAACGTACTACATTTTATGAACTTTTGGGAAAAGAATTTAATCCAAAGAACGCTTACTTCTGTTGATACCAGGGCACAGAAGCTCATACTCGGTATCAAGGCAGTGATGGATAATATTTGCCCTGCAACGTTCCTTCGTTCCTCAGTGATTTCTCAATCTCAAAAGCAATGTTAAGCTGATTTCCACGCAATGTGTAATAACAAACTTGTGCATGATTATCTACTGGTGTTTCAATAATTAGTACGTGTCTGAGTTTGCTGATATCAATAAATATCAGAACATCATATGCTTCTCGCATTACCGTGTCTGTAGAAATATTCCAACTTTCTCGAACTTTTGAGGTAAAATCTATTAAGATCGTCCTCACTGTCGTTCGCCTTCTACTTTAGAATTTTGCACTTTCGGCCGTCCAATACATTACCTGATGTATCTGCCTAACTCCTCTTACCATCACACAACATACCTGCAGAACAACTCACACAACTACCGATAGACAATCACAAATCACATGATATACGCACAGCGACAATATCACACACACACAGGCAACCATACTAACACAACCCACTTCACCAGTCACACCTATAATTATGATCAATTATCCTGTTCTCTTTTTGCAACAAAATACTGTTTCGAATATTTGCCATCGTACAGAGATGCTAAATGTTAAAAACAACCAGATATGACTATTCATTACCATTTTTGCATGTGATCTTTTATTTGAATTTAAAGTTCCTCACTATTTAAAAGAAATAATGTAATATAATTTTAATAAGGACACATGTCTATGTGAGTCCACAGCGTAATAGTACTTAAATGACTCATATTGAAAAAAAAAATGGGAGAGCTATAAATTCCTCCATGCTTTATAAGTGACTAAGTCCATTGATTAATCTTCTTTAAATATATATTCGATATGATTTACTTATCACAAATTGTTATTCAATATTTATTATAATTCAGTATGTAACATGTGCATTTCAAAAAATTGGTGAAATAATACCATCTCTGAAAAAAGTAGCAAGCGGTGCTTGTATGCTTATTCTATCCTATAGTACCCATTTTTACCCTAAACATTTTTATATCTCTACGTCTATAATAGTGTATTCACTGGATAGTAACTCACCGCAGTTATTTTAAACGATATATTCTATCATATCTTTGTACATACTTGCTCATTTGTAGAATTGTATTTGGAGTGCTTCGTGAACTTTCTCTCATAACTTTCCATAAGACTCTCAAGATGTTTTTATTTCCCCACCGTAAAACACTTATTGAGTGTAGTGTGTTGCAATAGACTTATTTTCTACATATTCATAGAAAGTCTAGATTTTGTATATTACAGTCTGTAGGCTTCGCATATGTTAATCGTGATGCTCATCTGTGTCTCTTTTAATAAGTACATATGTAATATGGTCGCCTGTCTCACAAATCACGCTTGTCGTACGACTGCATCGTTTCTACGATAGTTATGAACACAAACTTAATTTTGTACACGCTGGTAATATATCGAACGCGTTTTCTAAAATAATTTCACCAAACTAATTCTACATATTACCATTAACCATGTCATTTCCCCACAACGAAAATTGCAAATATTCGAAACTTTGTTTGTTAATATATTACCTAATCTGTCGGAGCAGGGTCGTAATGACAAAAAGTTACCGTAAGGCTGCAGGTGGCGCAACAACCCATTGATTACCCTATATGCCTTATGATTGATTGATGAATAATGCAATTGAAGGCCAGCATGCAAGTGCTACGTTTTCTTGATACTATTTTGTCCATTGGTCAAAATCTGTTATTCTCCATCTTTATTATTACATATAAACGCCTTTCCGATATCAAAGTACTCTCTCTTAAAGTCATTTTATGTAGTTACGCCTAAAACTATTGCACAAACAAATTTTATCGTATAATAGAAAAAGTAAAATTGCTAAATAGTTACACTTAACACGATCGCTCTGTGTGTCTCATTGACAAAGAAAAATTGAAATGGCAGTATGGTTATCCTTGACGCATCAAATATTGTAAGAAGATGCTGTCTGTGGTAAACGGCGCAATCAGCGACTCAAACTGATAGCACTCGCCGAACTACTATACTCAGCTTGATGTACTTGCACAATATGGAATGAATCTGGTACCTGATCATTATCTTCCAAACCTCAGATATGCGATAGTTGAAGCAGTATTCGTGGAATATTTGTTTTGAGCTAATCCTATTCATATCATTGTACTGGGCTATCTCCCGATCAGAAGAATATCCTGGTTACCAATTTGAGGTAAAGTTTAAGTGTTAAATTGTAAAGTGCCATTGCTTATACACTTGTAAGCATGGCAGGGCTATTTACAAGTATCCTTAGTAAGATCAGTCCATTGGAAATCGTATAAGTCGTTTGATGCAAATGCGATCTAGATTTTATCTGTTTACTTTTTATCATTATAACGCTTAAAAACGGTATTTGAGTAGCCTACGAAGAGATAACATATATGGCTGAATCCTTCCGCCACAGATGACCATTCTGATCACCACTCGGAACCCGGGTTTGACATTCTCGTTTATCTAACCTCACTATATGTAATCGATTGGTGGGGGTCAATTTGCTATCACTCGCTCCTTTTCGACCCCTCTTGACTCTCTCCCCTCCTGTACAAAATATTTTGCGACTTCAATGCTTGCCGACGTTCTTAAATTTCAAACGAAAACACGATGCCGGTATGCGCATCTTGCCCAAAATTTTACTAGTTCGAGGCGGTTCCTTCGAGCACTCGGTCTTCGCGGTCGGCCTTGCACTGGCTGACCTTTACTTGTCAGCAAGCTCGTTCTTGTGCACATCTTTCTCTGAGGACCATTCTCTCGACCGCATTTCTGATAAATCCGTTGAACACGTCAGCCCTTCGTTCCGACTGTGCTGCGTTGCTTTCATGTGTTTTATTTCGCCACTTATCGCCTGATGTTATGCCAGATTCACATTCAACAAACATTCTCTGTACCAATAAACCCTGCCGATATCTAAATCCTATCGACGGTGATTAACGCCACCTATATCTGTTATGCCCTCTACCGACGCTTCGGCCTTGGTTAGTCTCTAAGACCTGTTTTACATACCACGCACCGTCAACAAAATCTGAATCGTTCTCCTCCCAATCTATAAAATCTACTGTACACGGATGTCAGGTATTGAGTTTTTGCTGCTACAGAGATGAAATCTCAATTGTACCAGGCCAAATCCTATCGATCGTTCTTCATTGGAATCTCGTTATTTTCATCCTTTGTCCGCTATACATAACGTCCAATAGCTAAATTATTCCGTGTTTTTTGATCGCATTCAATCACAGTAGTCACTACGTTTAAGTAAATCCATAATTGCTGAGTATAACATTTCTGTACGACTCTTTGATCGATACCTCGCTCTATCGTCTGAAGTTCAGGTATGGAACAAGAGATGACATCAAACGATATCCAACTCTTATTTTACGCCGGAAACACTTGTCTGCTTGAGTCCTATACGTTGTTACATACGTCTGTTCACGTGCTCTTCATCGCACTCATTCCCATGCTAACGTCAAAAATTCACACGCACCTGTAAATTCTCTACTTTGCGTTGGAGTAGTTTTGTGGAATTGTAGTTTGTTCATTGATGACGGCAGCGTATTTCAGGTTGCGCAGGCCTGGTATGACTCGCTTCGAGGAGATTTTGTATGTCTTTTCAAAATTTGTTTGCTCAGATATATAATATTGTTCGTCGCATAAGAGTAGCAATCATTAAATCAGCTATACGAAATACACCAGCTGCACACTCATCAAAATTTGATTAATTAGTTTGTCAGCCATAATCTGTGTTGTGAAATTAAAATTTCAGGAATACATACTAATGATGACTATTACACTTATAACAATTTCAATATATCGGTGGCGCATTGAGAGTATTTTCGCTACTTTGCTATTACTAAATGATATCGCGAACTATGCTCTCTAGAATAAAACATATAGACACAAGAGTAAGAAATACCTTATAGACATAAAAATAAGCACACTATAAGTACAAAACATTAAGACCAGCCTTAACTCTCTCAATTATATCTATTGTCGCAATATTCTCTTGATTTAGTAACAGAGGATTTCCGTAGGGTATAAATTTGAGTTGCCTAGAGCTGCTTCAGAGATCTTTGTCAAGAGTACTATGTTTAACATTAATCGGAATAGTATTTTTCACCAAAAATATAGCATTCTACTAGCTAGTTTACATTACTGTATGCCCAGTTTCGATGTAACGCTTGAATTGACCTCCTCCCTACCCCCCAAAAAAAGATGACTAACAACACAATAGCAACAAACAACCAAACTAGAACTCATTACAACGTAAAATAATATCTATTTAAATAAGAAGTCATTTCTTGGATTACAAACTGTATATAATAACATTAAAAAAACATGTATATAGCAAGATAATTATTTTTTGTATTGTATATAATTATGATTTTAGCTCTACAGTTGTCTGTAGTTCCGTATAGAATAGATCGGGCTCTATGCTAGCAAGAGCAGTGTGTAGTTCCTCTCGCGCGTAAATGGGAAAAACACTTCCATCGATAGAAAAAGCGAGTCAACAGTCTTTTTAAAAGTTTGTATTTGTCACGGGGATTATCGAAATCCAACCCAATCAGGAGTTGGAGAAAGTCACTTCTACCATGTTGCTGCGGCTTTTTCATAAAATTGTACTAAATATGCACTGTTAAGAGAATCTCTGTCGGCTGCGAGATTATACTTATTGATATTGAATTATGGTCTATTAATGGACCTCTGCATCTTACAAAAAAAAATCCCACACCCATTATTTTCAAAAAGAGTTATCTGAAAAGCCTAAATTAATCATCATCGTCTAAGATTGCGTAATATACCAAGATATACTCAGTGACAACTCGAGAAAGTCTGTTAAGATATTGCTAGAGTGTAGGATATTCAGTACAATCACAGAACATTAATTTCACGTGTTTTTAATCCGCTATAATCGAAACCCTTTGCACAGTTTGTGTCCCCCAAAAGAAATGTCCACATCGGGGAAAACGGTATGGTTATGGGTTCATTTACTTTTCTGAAGGAGATATAGTGAGTGTATTTGGTTGCATTACATATGTATTAAAGACATATATTATTTTCTTTTTATAGTGATATAAGACGAATGACAATTGCATATATATTATTATTACACCTAGATTTTTACAATATGCAAATTATTAAATTTTTGCGCAGTTCACGCTCACTCATTCAAGCGTTTGTAAATCCACAGTATATCCAGAATCAGCTAGAATTTTGAATCTGTTTGAAGAATCAACTCGTCATAAAATTTCGAAGCTGTCTTTACAATGAATATATCAAACAAAATATGTCTAGTTTATACATCTTACAATTTATATGCGTTGATAGCTATCACATTCCACTTCACTATTTACATCAATGTTAACTAGGTCATGCGTAAATTAGAATACCATAGCAGAAATAATGCAGAATGAATCGCACCCAGAAAAAATATAATTTTCTTTGATATAACAACATAAATGTTGTAACTTTCGACTAGGTTATCATAGATGTTCTCAAAAGCTCATATAATCGTATCAATAGCTTAGTCAGAGACATGCAAAGTAAGGCGCTGCTGCGTGCACGTCCATTCCGACATTTTACTTCGAACATTCACGGACTAGACTTATTTCAAGTCATTTTAGGATCTGATGACACCGCTGACAGATGTCCTCTTCGTCTCTTCTATCTACATAGAAAGACACTATTACTCTTATTTGCTACGTTACATTTGTCAAGATAATCTTCATAGATGCTGAAGATCTGACCTCGAGAGTGAGTGTCTTAAACTATGTTTGATTTAATGGATTTTCATAACTCATAATTCGTCAACAATCTGCGCTACTTCCACTCCCCAAATTATTGTAATGGATTATCATTTTGTTCATATGACATATGATTGTAATTACATTCTATCCTTCACTTATGCACTCAGATATCTGATCATACAATACATAAGTTCACATTAGTAAAGGTTTAAATCAACTGATTAATGAATTTTCGACTGCAACAACACCCGAATTTTGTTATTCATATTACGACATCAATTACTCACATTACTATCATCTTACGAATTTTCCGGCATAATTCCTTACCATAATAACATGAATAGATCAACATTTTTCAAATTCATGAAACTACTTCAGCTTAAGATCTATAGATGTTTTATGTATTACTACAACAAATAATCATTACTTCTCATGTGATATAATTAAATAATTTCGTAACGTATATTCCTACGTATACATCGTATCTATGGATTTTCATTTTCGTTAGTTTCGTACTTTCCCTATCCAATAAACTCTACCTGTATGTAACATCCTTTCTTCTTACGGGACTACTCCTACTGTCTGTTATTCCTTGCTGTGTCTGCTTTGTACTCTAGCTGTGTTCCGTTTCGACTTTGAAGTATTAACTGCAAAATAACACCCTATGATCTAGTCAGTCGTAAATATTGTGTGCGTGTCGTTGTCGTGATTAGTATATGAATCTGTGTCAGCTTGCTTACCCGTGTGCACCTCGATGTTTGTGTTAGTAGTGTTGTGTGCTGTGTGTGTATGGGTGATCATGTCCCCTCCAAGCATTTTGACCTCCCCATGATCTTTGTGTGGTGTGTGTGTGTTATTCTTGTTATTCTGATATGATCTGCGGTGGGTATCTCAGATTGTTCGACGCGTTGGGGTGCGTGACGTTGAAAAACCCGACCCTTCTTTTAAGGGTCATTTTGGCCGGAAAATCGACCATATTAAGGGTTTTTTAAAAAAAAGTGGCTTTCTAGCATTAGCAGGAAATAAGCGCGAAATATTTAGTGTAAATCGTAAAATTTCACAAATTATGACCATGTTTAATGGATTTTTTCTCCAAACCATTACTCATGTTTAAGATTAGTGAAAAGTACCTATAAGCGGCACACTCCGTTTGCCGTTACTAGCAAGACCTTTAACTCTGATCGTTATTACCTCTTGACATTTGACTCTGTTAACATTTTACATTTACCATCACTCACTTATCGAACAAAAAATAATTGGCAGTATTCTGATAGCGAATAATAATAAGAAGTACAAAAGAAATCTATGCTTTCAATTCACGGCCTACACCACTTTCTACCATTATAATTATTATGTCCATACTTGTCTGTTATAATCAAATTTGTATTCAATATAATTTAATTTAAACACATTACATTACACATTATTGTAAATCGTAAAATTCGCTTGAGGATTTCAGATAATAATTCATTCTCATGGTATTTATGACAAAACACTGCACTTTTTAAGTGATAGGTATCTTGACCAGACCGCTTTTTTGATATGTTAATATTTCGAGTTATTAAACCCCAGAATGATATGGATTAATTTCGCAATCCAGTTGTACTTTAGGCTGATGTATAATTGGAGCTGCAAAGGAATGCCTCAAGTCGAATATTTGAAACAATATTACCAGTATTCACTACCAGAGTGTAAAATATACTTAAGAGATTTATCTTGAATTCCGTTTACGTAAGGAGTAATTCAAGCTTTAATATGTTCGTCAGATGCAAATATATGTCTAAAAAGCATCGGAAAGCACTATAAAACCAGTAAACTTAGCTTAAAAATTCTATTAAACATACAAACTTGTCATACAATACAATTATGTATTGTAATTTAGCCCGTAGATCGCGCCGAAAATTTTTCAATTTTTTTCACTCCCCTCCCCCCCCCCCCATCCGAATCATGGATCAACGCTCCCAAATTGTACTGTTATCTTTGCAAACAAATTAATAGTGTTATCATTAACCAGATATCTTGTGCATCGTGTAAATCCCTCTTACCTATTTATCATTTATGCATCTCGGCTTATCTAATATTGCTCTTCTATCTGACTTATATATCTTTTCCCCGTTCACAATATCATTGTTAATGTACATAAGTATACACATGAAGGCCTATTCTATTCTATGTATGTACAGGCCCAAACAGAAATCAAAATGTCAGATCAAATCTATATTGCATTCCTCACCCTTCCACTGCCCAATGACCAAATTCGCCAACGATCACAAATGTATTTCCATTACCGGCATAAATAAGTCTTCAATTCTGTAGGTAGTAAAATTGTCGAAAAATAAACATGCACGATTACAACGTTTTTAAGATATCAATAATATATTGTATGTATAATGGAGTCTCAATTAATTTGTATCTAAGTAAGGTCGTTTGACCGATTACGGTAACTGAAAATGTACAAAGTGGTGAACGGCTCTAAACACAAGATATTGACAATCACCCGAGCGTTTGAAAATTCATCACGAATTTGACATTATAGAACAATTCCCAGAGCAGTTTGAATACGCACATCTGATGGGTATGCCTCCGCACTCCCACCCAATTCCATTAAATTTGAAATGCCATTAACCTTATCTACATAAATTAACGTAGCGAGGATGTCCTGTGCCTCGGCCTATACCCCTACGCTAAAACACTGTTACCCTTACTCTAAAACACTACTAATACTCTAAAACACTGACACCCCTACTCTAAAACAACTGATACCTTCTACTCTAAAACACTAAAACACTGCTACCCCCTACTCTAAAACACTAAAACACTGCTACCCCTACTCTAAAACACTGCTACCACTACTCTAAAACACTGCTACCCCTACTCTAAAACACTGCTACCCCTACTCTAAAACACTGCTACCCCATTCTAAAACACTAAAACACTGCTACCCCACTCTAAAACACTAAAACACTGCTTTAGCGCACGAATCCCAAATTTTTGATAGATATTATTTTTTTATTTTTAAAGACATGCCTTGGTAAATTATATCCCTTTATAGGAAACATGACTACGCCACTGATTCCACACTTTCAGTTAAGTTAAAATACATACACCAACCACTTTGGCGTATAGGGCAATTCTTTGCAGAGAAACTCCACAGTGCCAGGTGAAAATGGTGATATACGGCAAGTATATAACGACATATAGAAATAAATTATCAACAATGGACTACATTACGTTCTACTCCGAGATATCAGCACTTAATGGCCGGTACTTAATGCAATATGGGATGCATTGTTGTTTGCCCATTTCTGACTGATGTGATTTGCATAATAGATCATGTCACGTCTGATTTATCCTTATCGAGAGTTACTTTCATGTCCCAATTAAGGATGGAAAGTATCATTTTTAACACGTTCTCGCGGTTGGTTACCAATTATGCCGTTTGCTCTGCGATATTTCCTACTTTCCTATTGTATGAAAGTGGTAAACTTATTTAATTTAACCTATATTAATTGGTATCGATTTAAACATACTGCAAATAGGAACAAAACTGCATGTAGGCTGTTTCTATACCAGGCGCAGCAGACCAAGACATGGAGACAGCATGACTGACACGTTTATCACTAAAACCAATATAAATTTGATTTGATTTGATTTATTTCTGAATTTTCAAGAGTTAACAATTTAAACAAATAACAATTTTTCAATAATTGAACATAATATTATGATAGAATGCATATGCATATAATAACGATAACAATACAAAATAAGTATATGAAAATCACAACAAAATTAATTAACATTACAAATTGTATTCGATTGTATTTTCTTTTGATAACACAATGGTAGCCATTTTCCTGATTTTGTAATATAATTGATTTAATTTGATATCTTTCTATATTTACAACAACAAATATAATACCTACTTAGTATAATACAATTTATAATTGATTCAATGTGTTATCTTTACACATATGAATTAAACACAAATGAATATGAATTAAATTTAGATTAACAATATCATAAGACAGTAATACATGAAAACGGGACAAACATCGAATAGAAAATGCAGTGGTTGCCGTTATAAGTTAAAACTTGAAAGTAACGTGCAACCGTATAACGTATGTGTGAGAAAAATTGTCGGGACATATAGGCAGTAGATGCAAATCAAGGCATCAATGAAAAGTAATATAATGTAATACGATAATAGCAATTTATAAACAAGGAGGGGGTAGAATGCTAATTTATTTGGGATTTATAAAGGGAAATGGCAAGGTTGAAAGCTGTCGTCAATTAGGTTAAAGTATAAATTTATACCAGAATCGAGTGAACTGTTCAAAGCATCTGCTGTGAAAATTTGGTTGCAATTATTTTTGTATTTTCATGCAATTGCTATCAGAAATTAATGTCACATGTAAATTTGACATGTATCTTAAGAAGAGGCTCAATTTCTATCCTTGTTATACTTTAACTCTGAACGAACATATGTAAGCTTGATTCTCCTTACGTAAACGGATTCAAGATAAATCTCTTAAGTCTTTTTACACTCTGGTCAGTGAATACATTGGTATATGTTTCAAATCATTCGATTCTTGAGGCATTCTTGACAGCTCCCAATTATGCCATCGTCCATTAAAGTCACAACTGGATTGGCGAAATAATCATCATTCTGGGGTGTAAAGTAAATGCGAAATATTAACATATCAAAAAAGCAATCTGGTCAAGATTCTCTATCATTTAAAAAGTGTACGTTTTTCATAAATACACCCATAGAAATAATTATTTATCTGAAATACACCAAGCGAATTTAACGATTTACAATAATGGTTAATGTAATGGTTTTAATTAATATTTATTTAATACAAATTTCATTATAACTAAGCAAGTTATGGAAATACGCTCGTATAGGTGATAGGTGTAGCCGTGATTGAAGCAGTAAATTCCTAAATGTGTACTCTTATTACCTATATCGCTAGGAAAAATGTCAATTACTTTTCGTTCGATAAGTGAGTGATTTGAACTGTTTAAAATGTCAGAGGTCAAATGCCAAGAGGTAATAACGTTAGAGATAAAGGTAAAAGTGTTCGAGGTTAAAGCCCAAGTTTAGTTTGGGGGATTTTTTTGTAATTTGAAAGC
>JZLH01S0318753.1:75831-89429 GCA_001188425.1 Eucidaris tribuloides
GGTGTCTATTGAGTAAGGTCTGAAAATTGAAGCGCCTATTTCAAAATGATCATTAAGATGCGTTTAAAAAGATAAGAAAAATCGACAGAATTCAGTTTTCCCACCACACATTAGACACAGCTGTTTTTGGTCACGACATAGTTCCATCGGCACGCGAGAATAGAGTCTAGTTCACTTTTTAAGCATGTTTTGATCACTATCACCTGCCACATTCAATCCTTCACATACAAAGGAGAGCATGACTGTTTCTGTGTATTAGGGCGTTTAATTAATCCATCTCAACACTGCGTCAGATATGTCAAGAGAAGCAACCACGCCCCTAGAGCAACTATTCTCTTTACCTAAAACGGTCTTCCCAACAATGTTCATACTGGTTGGTCCTTTAACGTAAAATTTCACATCTCAAACAAACATATCATTCAAGCGACGCACTGTGGCCGGAGAAAACGGGAATGGTTATGTCATTTGTTAAATTATGTCTTAGGCACGACTTGGCCACTATCTAGGCGAAATGAGGTATCTTCGCCTCCAAACTACTAGATGATAATGTATTGCGATTTGACTACTACGCGAGTATTAATTCATATACCACGGAGTTTGTAGCACCGGTAAAACCCAATGCCATTTAATATCACATAACTATATTCAACCTTCAAGCGTATGCTAGAACCAAATACACGGAATAACGGTGCATTAACTATCATTGGTGAGAGAATATCATATACAGAATATTGAACGAAAGTATAGATGAAAATAGAAAAATGAAGCAATATTTAGATTCTATCCAGCACACACACAACTTATAGCTCCATTGAGATAATCACATTCTCTCGTGTAATTTCCCGAGTTCAATTAGTTTATTAAAAACTATGGCTTCCACATATGTAGTCCGCGCGGGAAGCATCACACAACCACCAACAGGAGCAATAAAATGTAGATAACGGAAAGTTCCGTCTGGTTTACCAAGGGGGAAGTGATTAAGATTGGGAAAAGAAAATTGTCACGGGGCGCTACAAAGCGCGAATTGGAAAGGTGGAGATATGGGCTGCCAACGACAATTTTACAGATGATAAATGGCATGTGTCAATTATTTCCAATTCTTTAGGAAAAACAAAAGCCTTTAATAAATATGCACATATTAATTAAAAGTAGTGATTCAATGACAAGAAGTGATAACTGTTAATGAAATGACGATAATAGATGAATCGTGAGAATGAAATGATGATGTGATGATGGTGGTGGTGGTGTGGTGGTGATGTGTGTGGTGGTAGTAGATGATTGACTACAATCATGATTGATACAAGACCTCACAGATGATGATGATGATAGGTATGAATTGAATGGTGAAAATAATGATTAAATAAATAACACGAGAAAAGTCATCACTACAGGCACCAGTCGTCACACACATCATCGCGAGCGATCGATCGATCATCATCACTCGAACCATGCCAGCTCGATTCGTCGCATCTTCACTCAGCTTATATCAATCAATGTGACGAAGAAGCCTATAATAACAATGAAATACAACTCTCAAGATAACGTATCAATCACTAATATAATAATAATGATACACGTATTCCATTAAGTGAATAAATACTTTGTTACTAATATCCACAATTTCAACACCCGAATAAGGTAGCATAGGAAATTGGTAAACGACAATTCATGTTTTAATCCACAGACTAATAAGAACTAATGACCGACAGTTTAAAAAGAAAACTTGTGAGCTAACATAATCCTCCAGTGCTTTAAGTGTCTTTGATACTGTCTCTAATTATGAAAGTCTGAGGCGTCTGTAGAATGAAATTTTGGTATCACACCAGATAAATGGATCATGTAGTGCATTCAAAAAAGTCATAAAATGTTAGAACGACATGTTATGAGGCATTACGATCGTAGATTAATATAATCGAGCTATTCACACATGTGCGAGACATACATTCCTCCCATATACATTCTTAGGTAGGACTTTAGGAATATTTATACTCACCCTGTAGAAATTCGTTTACATTGTTGCCAGTGACAGCAGAACTTTCCAAACGATCTTGTAAATTCTAGTGTGTCTTATGTTGCCCAGGTCAAACACTACTAGTAGTTCATATGTCAAAGTTTGACGTTTTTTTTCAAATTGAAGCTCCATCAAAACTGTTACCTTCATAGGCTCTGTGTCTGTAAAAAGGTTATGTAAAGAATGATCATATTTTGGTATATTAGAGAACAAGTTTGCGAGTTGACAATGATCGCTGCACGCCACGTTTTTCTAATATTATCAATGGTGATTTACCCCATCTTCATACAAATCAAGTGTATTCACATATCGTCGTTGATGTAGGCCTAAATACATGCAGAAATCATTCACTAAATCATAAAAAGTAAAAATTGCAAGTTTTCACTAAGACACCAATGGCCCTTGTGTGTGCTCATTTACAAGGAGCCAGTAAGGTTTCTTTTCACGCATCAGAAGTAATTTAAGAAGCATGTCTTCTGTCCTGCTGTAAACGGCGCCATCAGCCGACGAAACTGTACCACCCCGCCGAACCTATCTACCGTTGATGTAGACTGTACATGACTTTCCAAACCTGCAGATGAGTTGAAAGGTTCGGCGTTTTTAACTGTGTTGCGTGTTACGCCGTGTCCTCGTAAATGTGGTAGAATAATGGACAAGTGCACTCGTAAGCATGGCGTAATAATTACCTTGAAATAATTGAACACGTGAGATTACTGCAGATTTTATCTCCGTTTACTTTGTTTTATCATCAACAGGCTTAAAACGGCAGGACCCAATATATATGGATTAGCCACGAAGAGAGTTACAATAATTGGTGGAGATGCTTCCGTCACAATGACCAAATTCTGAAATCACCACTCGATCCTCAGTGCTTTTATCATCAATATTGTAGCTTTGGTGCTTATTGTTCATTTTCGGATCTCCTTTGATCGGCATCCGTCGAATTCCTTCATGCTTTTCGTGCTTAAAATCTCTATATCGAAAACCCTACTGATTTGGGTTGATGTCGACATTGTTCCTGTACCAGAGCATGGCAGTTTTCGACATGCTCGGCGGCCTGTCGGACACCCTCGTTTTCAAATCTAACTCCGAAGCCGCCATTTATTTTTCCTGAACGCATCGTTTTCAGTCCCTTCGTCCGACGTGTGCCTGACGTTGCTCTTCAGTGTTTTATTTCGCCAACCTTATCGGCCCTGCTCTTATGCATGATCACTATCAACAAATTTCTCAATGTTGACGAAAACCACTGCGATATCCAAATCTGGTGACGGTCAATACGCACCCGTCATACTGTTATGCTCTGCGCGTTGGTTATCCTCTAAACTGCGCGTCTTTCCTACCCATACTTTCAATTCCGTAATCACGATTCGGGTATGGTGTTTTGCCGGGATGGAATCTTCGACCAACCCGCTCCATCACGGCTTGATCTGGGATTCCTCGTTATTTTCATCCCTGTGTCCAGCTATAATAACGTCGTGCTAAATATCCGGTTTGTTGGCGATAGCTTTCAAACCGGTCGCGTAAATCCATGTTTCTGGAAACGACGGACTTCGAGTCAGTCCGATACCCGTCTCTACGTCTGCAAGTGTAGGAGCCTGAACGGAAGCGCAAAACGACCAAGTTTACGCCGGATAACACTGTCGTCTGCCTGGTCCCTAAACGTCGTACAGTTATTGTCGTGTTCAAGTGGACCGTATATCGTCACTCATTCCAGAACTAAACGTCAGAAATTCCTACACGCACTGTGTCAAATAATTCTCTATCTATTATCGTTGAGTTAGTTTCTGGTGGAAATTTATGTGTTCATGCTGACGGAACGCGCATTCAGAGGTGTTGCGTCGTAAGGCCTGGTAATGAACCTCCGTCGACGGAATGTCCTTTCAAAATTGTTGCTCGTTCATAAGATTGTCGTCGCAATAAGAAGCAATAACTACATCAACTGATACGGGCACCAGCTGAAAAGATATTTATAGTGGCATAATTATTAGAACTGATGTGTAATATATTTTTATGGTCTAAATACTATACTTTTATACTTCAATAACGGTGGCGATCATTGTAAGAGTAATTTCGTGCTTTTTGTAATTCCTACTATGTATAAGAGCGACCAAATGTTTGTGAATTGAACTTCGCGGTAAAGAAAACATTTGAAAAAAATTAATGAAAGATTAGGTTATGGAGAATCATATCCCAGCCAAAACTGTATTGTGTCGGAATGAATCGATTTAAGAAAGCAAGGATGTTGGTGTAAAATAAAAGCACTAGACTAATCGAGACCTCTGGTAACATGTTTAAGCGGGTTATCGGATGTTGGTAACATTAACTGTACGCAGTTCTGACCGTATTGACGCTTCCCCCCTCCCCAAACAAACAAAAACAACACGACAACAACAACAACAACAACAACAACGAAACATAAATAGATAAAATGGAAGTAATTCCTAGCAAACTGATATAAAAAAAACCCTCTGGCATGTTTTATCTACTGTATTTATGATGCACCTGATTTTCGAGAAAGACCGTGTAAGAGAAGAGTGTGTAATGGGAAAAACACTTCCATCAATGAAAAAGCGTGCAACAGTCTTTTTTAAAAGTTATGTATGTGTCACGGGGATTATCGAAATCCAACCCCAAGCAGGAGTTGGAAGAATGTCTCTTCTACCATGGTGCTGACGGCTTTTTTCATAAAATTGTGCTAAATATTATATTAAGTGAAATATTGAAATATTTGTAATATTTAATATTGGTATGTTGCAAATATACAAAAAAAAAATCACAAATTTTCGGGATAAACCCGCAAACTCCCGCATTTAGTACCGTCAACCCGAAATAAGGTTTGTTAGAGTGCTAGATAATCAGATCAAAGAAATTAAGTTTCCTGTGTTTTAGCTTCTAATATACAGTGTGTCGCCCCAAAAATGGTCCAAATCGGGGAGAAAATTATTTATGGTAAAAATTCTTTTCTGCAAGAGGTATGTGTATTTGGTATCATATTATTATTAAAGCATAAAATAATTTTCTTTCTGATAAACTCAACTTCCTATTTTAATTTACTTTTCATATAATTCAAAAGATTTGACTTTTATGCAAGTCAGGCAAAATCGGCGTTTCCCACTTTTATGCGTGTTTGATGGTGAAAAATCAACAATGACACTTCAAAACAAATGAAATATTCAAATACAAGTTAACAACCTTAAATTACGAAAACAATAATGAAAGACCCCACAGAAACATTTATTCTTGATAAATATGTTATAGGCTTTGGGGTTCTTGATGTTAAAAGCGATAAACTCCTTAGGTGTTAGGAGAAAAAGTAAGGCCGCTGCTGTGCAGCCATCCCGTTATTGAAAAATTCACTACTGTTTTCATGTGCATCAGATACATGTACGATCTCTTGTTAATGTAGGGTTTATACTTTCCTTACGGAAATAATAGGTATAAGAAACTACTCAAAAGTTCTTGAAATAATGTTTGTAATGAATCACTGGAACAATTCACTATAATTCGCCACGACTTTTTAATGGTTTCTTTGTCAAAAGATAGTTTAAACAACCTGCAAGATCTCAACATATAAAAAGTGTGACCTTCACCACAATTCCCTGATAAAGTCGCACGATCTTATTAGACATAAAAATGATAGAAATTATGCTTGGTGAAAAGTATAAATATTTCAAACTCTTGCAGCATTGTGAAGATCTATAATAACTTTAATATCTAAAGACACTTCACTTTCACATTTTACATCTCAAATTATGATATTTAGCCATTTCCTTAGCTTTGGTGGTGTGCGACTTATAAGGGCATCGGAGGTGGCGCAAGGTCACAAGTGGTAATAGTGGCACAAAGGCGATTTTGTGTCATTGCAGAAAATTCAATTACATCTCAAGATTGACTGCAAGCCATAATGAAATGAAAATAAATTGCACTGAAAATATGGTGTGTTAGCTTTATGAAATATCCAACTTGACTTCATTTGTATATGATTTCTCCATAACATGTTCGATCGGACGCATTTTTTTCCTCCGGGGGGGACACACTCACACGTATTACTGTTACTTTACTCAACCCTTGCGTTTTCGAGCTATGAAGTTTAAGCTGCAAAATTAACCACAACATGGATAGCCGGATATGGTAATACGTGAATCGTCAAGTATTTGTGAAGCGGGAATGATATGATTGAGCCTACCTCCCCACTTATTTTGTAAAATGATGGGGACATGTTCCCCTGCCAATGCAATTTGACCTCCTCCATGATCTTTGATAGTATTGTATTCTCGGCAGATACTTTCACCAGTTGCGAGATCACTGTGTTACAGAAATGTACAACAAATTATAGGCCTAATTTAGTTTTGGGGGATTTTGTTATTTGATAAGCTTTTATTGCCCCAACAGCATACACCCTGCAATAAATAGATTCTGAATGTCGTGTATTTTTTTTTTATTATTTTAATGAAAAATCTCGTTGTGCACACCCACCAAAATTTTACATTTAGTCTTAAGTGTTAAAAAGGATTTAAGGTTAATGTTTATACCTCAACTGAAAGAAAGACTCGGCTCTTTCAGATGAGGTATAGACTCAATATAACTTTTTTTTTGTCGTTTAGATTTTTTTTAAATTAATTAATGAAAAGATGTCGGGGACCTCCCGACATTTTTTTGACCCATAATTTTACATTACAGCATCCAACAGGGTTAAAATGTATATGAGTAATACGTCATTCTGAAAGAGCTGCGTATAACACATGTAAGCACATGTAACCTTAAAGCCTTTTCACCCTTTAGATGCTATAATGTAAAATTTTGGGGGTGTTCCACGAGATTTTTCATTAATTAATTAAAAAAAAACTATAAGGACATTCAAGATCTCATTATTGCAGGGTGTATGACAATTGGGCATAAAGCTTTCAAATTGAAAATAAATGCGAAATATTAACATATCAAAAAAGCAATCTGGTCAAGATTCTCTATCACTTAAAAAGTGCACGTTTTTCATAAATACACCCATAGAAATGATTATTTATCTGAAATACATCAAGCGAATTTAACGATTTACAATAATGGTTAATGTAATGGTTTTAATTAATATTTATTGAATACAAATTTCATTATAACCAGACAAGTTATGGACATATAATTATAGGTAATAGGTGTAGCCGTGATTGAAGCAGTAATTTCCTTTTGTACTCTTATTACCTATATCGCTAGGAATAATGCCAATTATTTTTCGTTCGATAAGTGAGTGATGTGAACTGTTTAAAATGTCAGAGGTCAAATGTCAAGAGGTAATAACGTCAGAGTTAAAGGTACTTGCCTAGTAAGGCAAACGGGAGTGTGCCGCTCTAATAGGTGACTTTTTCACCAAAAATCCTTAAACATGAGTATGGTTTTGGGAGAAAAAATCCTTAAACATGGGTCATAATTTTGAAATTTTACGATTTACACTAGATATTTTCGCCTATTTCATCGCTAAAATGCTAAAAATTGCCACTTTTTTTTCTCAAAAAACCCCTTAATAATAGGTACCATTTTCCGCCAAAATGACCCTTAAAAAAGGGTCGGGTTTTTCGACGTCAGCCGCACACCCCCGTCGGAACCAAATCTGAGTACCCCCGGGTATATACAAATAACTATCAAAGATCATGGAGGAGGTCAACATGCATTGGCAGGGGAACATGTCCCCATCATTTTACAAAATGAGTGGGGGTAAGGCAATCATATCATTCCCGCACACAATATTTGACGATCAGTATACCATGGTGTGGTTATTTTGCAGTTAAACTTCATAGCTCGAAAACGAAGGTTGAGTAACAGTATACAGTGTGTCCCCCCAAAATGGTCCAATCGAAAATTATGAAAATCATATACAAATGAGTCAAGTTGGATATTGTCATAAAGCTAAAACACCATACTTTGCAGTGCAATTTATTTCATTTCATTTGGTTGCGTCAATCTTGAGATGTATTACATTTTCTGCAATGACACAAAATCGCTTTTGTGCCACTATACACTTTTACTATGTATGTAGATCTTGCAAGTTGTTTAAACTATCTTTTGACAAAGAAACCATTAAAAGGCGTGGGAATTATAGTGAAATGGTTCAGTGATCATTACAAACATATTTCAAACACTTTGAGGTAGTTTTTATCTTAGTATTTCCGTAAGAAAGAGTAAACCCTAAATTAAGAAAGAAGATGTACATGTGCAGTGCAACATGAAAACAGTGTGAATGTTCAATAACGGGATGGCTGCACAGCAGCGGCCTTACTTTTCTCCTAACGCCTAATGAGTTTATGGCTTTTTAACACCAAGAACCACAAAGTATAACATATTTTATCAAGAATAAATGTTTCTGTGCGTTCTTTCATTATTGTTTTTCTAATTTAAGGTGTTAATTAGTTTTGATATTCATTGTAATTAACACATTCTGTTTTGAAGAGTCATTGTTGATTTTCACGATCAACACGAAAAGGGGGACAAACGCGATTTTGCCTGACTGCACAAAATTAATATCTTTTGATTTATGAAAGTAAATTAAATGAAATTGACTCTATCAGAAAGAAAAATTATTATGCTTTAATATGATACCAAATACACCTACCTCTTCAGAAAAGAAATTACCATAAATAATTTTCTCCCGATTGGACCATTTTTGGGGGGACACACTGCATAGGCCTATAAAGCTAAACACAGGAAATTAATTCTTTGATCTGATATCCTAGCACTCTACACCTATTTCGGAGTTACGGTACTAAATCGCGAATTTGCGGGTTTATCCTGAAAATTGGTGATTTTTTTTTGTAATATTGCAACATACCAATATAATATTACAAATATTGCAATATTCTCTTAAATATATTTAGGTACAATTTTATGAAAAAGCCGTCAGTACCATGGTAGAAGGTGACCTTCTTCCCAACTCCTGCTTGGTGGAATTTCGATAATCCCCGTGACACATACAAACTTTTAAAAAGCTGTTGACGCCTTTTTCATTGATGGAGTGTTTTTCCCATTACACACTCTTCTCTTACACGGTCTTCTCGAAATCAGTGCATCATAAATACAGTCAGATAACATGCCAGAGGGGGTTTTTTTTATTCAGTTTGCCACGAATAACTTCCTTTTTATCTATTTATGTTCGTTGTTGTTGTTGTTGTTGTTGTTGTTGTTGTTGTTTGGTTTTTTTTTTTGGGGGGGGGGTCAATAGGTCAAACTGGATACAGTTAATGTTACCAACCATCCGATAATCGTTAAACATGTTACCAGAGTCTCGACAGGTCTAGTGCTTCTATTTAACACCAACATCCTCTGCTTTCTTAAATCGATTTTCGACACAGTAAAGGGTTTTGGCTGGATATGATTCTCCTAACTTATTTCATATTTTTTCAAATGTTTTCTACCGCAAAGTTTAATCACAACATTGTTCGCTCTATACATGTAGTAATTACAAAGTAGCGAAATACTCCTCAATGTCGCCACGTTATTGAAGTTAAAAGTGTAGTACTACTATTAGTCTCCATGAAATGTATTGCACATCAGACGAATAATTATGCACTATAAATATCTTGCAGCTGGTGTATTTCGTATCAGCTGATTTAATTATTGCTTCTTATGCGACGACAATCTATGACGAGCAACAATTTTGAAAGGACATCCGTCGACGGAGTTCATACCAGGCCTTACGCGCAACACCTCTGAAATGCGCGTCCGTCATCATGAACACATACAATTTCCACCAGAAACTACTCAACGACAATAGATAGAGAATATTTGACACGGTAGCGTGTAGAATTTCTGACGTTAGCATGGAATGAGTGACGATGTAGAGTCCACTGAACACGACGTAACTGTACGACGTTAGGACCAGGCAGACTACAGTGTTTATCCCGCGTAAACTTGGTCGTTTGCGCCTCCGTTCCAGTCCTGCACTTGCAGACGTAGAGACGGTATCGGACTCGACTCGAGTCGTCGTTTCCAGTACATGGATTCTACGCGACCGTTTGAAAGCTATCGCCAACAACCGGATATTTAGCATGGACGTTATTATAGCTGGACACAGGATGAAAATAACGAGGATTCCCAGATCGAGCGTGATGGACGGCTGGTCGAAGATTCCATCCCTGCAAAACACCATACCCGAATCCGTGTACGGGAATGAAGGTATGGGTAGGAAAGACGCGCAGTTTAGAGATACCAACGCGCAGAGGCATAACAGTATGACGGTGCGTTTGACCGTCACCAGATTTGGATATCGCAGTGGTTTGGTCACGAAGAGAAATTTGTTGATTGTGATCATGCATAACAGCCAGGCCGATAAGTTGGCGAAATAAAAACACATGAAGAGCAACGTCAGGCACACGTCGGACGAAGGGCTGACGTGGTTCAGGAAAAAATGCGGTTCGGAGTAGATTTGAAACGAGGTGCTCCACAGACCACCGAGCATGTCGAAAACCGCCATGCTCTGGTACAGGAAAATGTCGACATCACCCAAATCGTGGTTTTCGTTGAATTTTAAGACGTAAAGCATGAAGGAATTCGAGAATGCAATCAAGAGGTCGAAAATGACAATAAGCACCAACGCTACAATATTGATGATAAAAGCCTGAGGATCCGAGTGGTGATCAGAATGGTCATCTGTGGCGGAAGCATTCCCACCAATTATTGTTATCTCTTCGTGGCTATCCATATTCGCCCGTTTTCAGCGTTTTAATGATAAAACAGAGGTAACGAAGATAAAATCTGAGAGCATCTCACGTTTCAATGATTTCAAGGTAATTTTACGCCATGCTTACGATGCACTTGTCCATTATTTACCACATTTACGAGACACGGGCGTAACCACGCAACAAAGTTAAACCGAACCTCAACTCGATCTGCAGGTTTGGAAAGTCAGGTAAGTCTACATCAACGGTAGATATTTCCGGCGGGTGGCTACAGTTTCGTCGCTGATGGCGCCGTTTACCAGCAGGACAGAGACATGCTTCTTAGAAACCTACTACCTCTTTGTAAATGAGCACACACAAAGCATCGTGTTAGTGAAAACTTTTGCAATTTTTACGTTTTTGTTTACGTGAATATTTCTGAGTATTTAGGCCTACATCAACGACGATATGTGAACACTTGATTTGTATGACGATGGGTAAGATCTACCATTGATAATATTAGAAAACGTGGTGCAGCGATCTTTCAATGCAACTTTTCATCTATCATACAAAATATATAATTCTTACATACCTTTTAAAGACACAGGCTATGAGGCTAACATTGTGGAGCTTCAATTGAAAAAAAAGTCAAACTTTGACATATGAACTACATAGTAGTGTTTACCTGGACAAATAAACACACTATAGAATACAAACGTTTGGAAAGTTGTGCTGTCACTGGCAAGATGTAAACGAATGTAAAATTTCCACTGCGGTGGAGTATAAACTATCCTAGATCTACATACAGAATGTATATGGGAGAAAATGGGCATGGTGAATCCGGTCAACCTGAGTACTCGTAGATTTTTACTTTTTGAATGCACTACATGATCATTTTGAAATACAATTTCTTCAGGGCTTCATATTTAGACAGTATCAAAGACACTTAAAGCATGGAGGATTATGTAGCTCACATTTTTTTTTTCAAACTGTGGTCATTAGTCTATTAGCCTGTGGATTAAAACATGAATTGTCTTTTAAATTCATATCTACCTTATTCGTTTTAATAGTGGATTTACAAAGATCATAATGGAAATGTAATGGATGACGTCTGTGTGTTCTTGATAGGTCTTCGCAATGTTTGACATAAGCAGAAGACGACGACTACGTGTGTGTGTGTGTGTGTGTGTGTGTGTGTGTGTGTGTGTGTGTGTGTGTGTGTGTGTGTGTGTGTGTGTGTGTGTGTGTGTGTGTGTGTGTGTGTGTGTGTGTGTGTGTGTGTGTTTTGCCGCCTTTTCACAGTCTCTTTTTGCGTAAATTGTTAAAGCCTTTCTTTTCCCAATAAACTGTAAGCGTTTTTTTTTTTTACAAGCATGGTGTCATTCTTGTAATAACAGTGATCCCCGCGCAGGGCCCCTTGTCCCATTAACCACATACCGCATCGTGCAACCGACTAACATGCTAGGTCTAGATACGAAACTCTTTGGCAGGATTGGTACTATCAATGGTTTGTCAGTACCTCTTTTTAACAAACCACCAGTAGCTGGTGTATGGCATTCGCTGAAACACACACACACACACACACACACACACACACACACACACACACGTTAGGTAGTAGGTAGTTCCTTTTTACAATGTTAATATATTTTAGAGCAGGATATTGTCATTTTACACGTTTAGCGAGAGGATTTTCATAAAGTGGGTGATTTACATGCTCGGCGGGAGGAAGGGCGTGGTGGAACGGCGGGAAACGGTGGCGGAGTCGATCTCCCGCCATATGCGTGATACTCCCACCAAATGTGAGAAGATTTACAACACTGTACACTGTAAAGGCTCCCATACACGATCGATGTTTTGTCAATTAACTGATATCAATTAATTGACGGAAAAGTGATTGTGTATTGGGGCCTTAACACCTCACAGACCTTTGGCGTGGCACAAGCTTTTCGAACAAAGAAGCTTGCTCCTATGCTCTTACTGAAACGGAAAAATAATAATTTCTGGACATCTACAATTATGGCCATATGCCTGCGTCCATTAAAGCCTGAATTATGAAAAATAGTCTTGTGAAGTTTTCCCTTTACAAGTTTCGGGGAAACACCGGACCTGTCACTGCAGCTGAGTGGATTCCTTTCGTTCAGTTATCAGCATCAAAGGCTATCCGCTCCCACCTCATTCCACATAAGTGCGCACTCTACAGTCTGAAGGTAGCTTGGCCCTCGTCTTGTTCGTATGGTCAGGGGCTGCTTGCAAAATGGGGGGGGGGGGGTCAGGAGGCTGCCGCCCTTATTTTTTTAAAGACTGAAAATATCGTGGATTTTAAGGCTTTTTCTGAAACTAAAAAAATCGTCTCCCTATTGTTGTTAATTTGGATGTTTTTTTTTTTCATTTTTGGCGGGCTACAAATAGTTTTAGTCGTCGTCGGCCCCCTTTCCCCGCGTGTCGGATGCTGTTTGGCTTGTAATTTTGGCAGGTAAAAAATGGCGGGTAAAAAAAAAAGGGTTTTGGTTGTTGTCGGCCCACTGCCCCTTCCCATCCCCCTCCTCCCGTTTGTCGGATGATGTTTACCTGTATGTGTATTTTTTTGGGGGGGCGGGCAAAATTTCCCCCGATTTTTCGCCCCTCGTAAGATTTTACTCTGGCGCCGCCCCTGTGCATGACCTACTTTGGGAGTCGAATTCTGATGTTATGTGTGCTACAACGTTCGGGTAGTACATGTAAAGAGGATAATGGAGGTGATAAAGTCTAATAAAGATGGAGTAAAAAATAATTTTTGATTGTAATATGAACAGTTTCAAGGAAAGTACATACGCGTACGCAGGGGGGTGTTTGGGGTGTGCATACACATACCCTTTTCCCCCGGAATCACCCCCCCCCCTTTCGTAAAAGGGAGGTGTCTGAAAATGTGAAATCACCATAAAAACATGGAAGAAATGTTGATTTTA
>JZLH01S0318753.1:89454-105105 GCA_001188425.1 Eucidaris tribuloides
CCTTTCAGATGGTCTAAGCTGCGTAGCAATTCACGTCTCTGACTATCCGTCAAGGCAGTGATTAAGAGATCAGATTTTAGCAAACGTATCAAAGTGACCAGGTTTTCTTCCGCAGCGCGGGGCCATGGTAACGGAAGTCTACTCCATAAGTTCATTTATCGATGAATAAACTAATTCAATAACGTGAGATCAGAACTTTGCATAAGATAAGTTTTTGCTATCGTCGCGGGTAAGCACTCTGGAAAAGTCTCAGGTAGTTAACAAAATGAATTAACTTAAAATGATGGATGGAGATTAGATAGAAAGTTTACTGGGTTGAAAAGCTAAGTTATGCACAGCCATGCACGTGGCAGCTGATAATGGCTCGGCTAAGACTGTTGGCAGACGAACAGGAATTGCAATATAACACCATGGCTTTAATGGAGCGGCCGTAATCAGATAATCCCGTACTTGGTCATGACGTCTTAATGTAGTGTTGACATTGCTGAATTTACGTAACAGCAACACCTTTTCAATGGTGGCCGAAGTGGGCGATGCGCCAATGCAGTGCATTAAGGGATCAAGTTTCCAAACTATTCAAAGGACAGGTTTTGCTCCGCAGGCGGGCCATGGTAAGCCGAGCTACTCCATAAGTTCATTTATCAAAGAGATAAATTTCAATACGTGAAGAGTCAAACTTGCATAGATTAGGTTTTTGCTATGTCGGTAAGCCTCTGAAAAGTCTCAGGTAGTTTAACGCAAAATGGAGATAAGCTTGAATTTAATGTATAGAATAGTAAAGCAAGAGTCTTGTTTGAAAAGTTAGTTATCACGGCCATGCAACCGTGGGCAACGATGAATATAGAGTTAAAGTTGACAACGTTGGCACGACGGACAGCAATTCTAATATAACGACGGGACTGCAGCTAATGAATGGCGCACGAGATATCTCGTACTTGGTCCATCGACGTCTTAGATTATGTTGACAAATGCTATTACGTAACTCACGCCTTTCATGGTACGCCATGTGCGTGCATTTCAATCTATGACTACTGGGTCGAATTGCAGTGATTAAGAGGATCATTTACAAAACGTATTTTAGAGTAATGAGTTTTCTCCGCCGGACAGGCGGGCCATGGTAATTACCTACTCCAATAAAGTTGTCATTTATCTTGCATAAAGTTCAATACTTGACATCGGCAAGTTGCATAGATTAGTTTTGTTGCTGGATGTCTGGTAAACGATGCCTGCTTGTGAAAAGTCGGTCCGCGAGGAAAAATGGTCCAGAGGTAAAAATGTCAGAGGTAATAATGTTCAGAGGTAAAAATGTAGAAGGTAGATAAATGTCAGAAGGTAAAAATTGTTCAGAAGGTAAAAATAGTCAGAGGTAAAATAATGTCCCAGAGTAAATAACGGTCAGAAGTACATAACGTCAGAGTAAAATGTCAGAGGTAAAGAAATGTCAGAGGTAATAATGTCAGATGGTAAAAATGTCAGGTAAAAATAATCAGAGGATAATAATGTCAGAGGTAAAAATATCAGAGGTAAAAGAATGTCAGAGTAAAAAATGTCAGAGGTAGAAATGTCAGCAGGTAATGAATGTTATAGGTAAAAATGTCAGATAGAGTGTCGAGGAAAGGTAAAAATGTCAGAGAGAAAATGAAATGTCAGAGATAAAAATGCAGTAGTTAAAATGTCAGAGGTAATAATGTCAGGAGGTAAATTATGTTCAGAAGTAAAGAATGACAGAGGGTAAAATGCTGAGAGGTAATAATGTCAGAGGTAAATAATGTCAGAGGGTAATAATGTCAGAGGTAAAAATGTCAAGAGGTAATAGGATGTCAGAGTGATAAAGTGTCAGATAATGTCAGAAGGTAAAATGTCAGAACGGGAAATAATTGTCAGTAGGTAAAAAATGTCAATAGGTAAAAAAAATGTCGAGAGGTAATAATGTCAGAGGTAAATATGTCCAGTAGGTAAATATATGACAGAAGTAATGCAGAAGTGGTAATATCGAGAGGTAAAAATTGCCAGAGGATAATAATGTCAGAGGTAAAGAACGTTATCAGAGGTAATTAATGTCGAGGGTAAAAATGTCATGCAAGAGGTAATAATGTCAAGGTAAAAATGGGTCACAGGTAATAATGGCAAAGAGGTAAAAAATGTCAGTTGAATAAAATATAGTTAACTGCCAAGCCACAATACTTGTACAGACACATCACAATTTTGTTCGCCTTCTTTGTTTTGGGTATCCCACAACTCACAAGTGAAAAGAATGAAAGTCGCATTAAACCATATCTTCTTCTTAAGCCCGCTAATTGTAGTTTAAGTTTTGCTGTGTGTCTGGTAGTGGGGGGGGAGGCGAGGGGACCCTCTGGAAAAGTCGGTCGCCAGATAAAAATGTCAGAGGTTAAAAATGTCAGAGGTTAATAATGTCAGAGGTAAAAAGTAAGAGGTAATAATGTCAGAGGTAAAAATGTGTCAAGACTAAAAAGGTCAGAGGTAAAAATGTCAGAGGTAATAACGTCCAGAGGAATAACGTCAGAGGTAAAAATGTCAGAGGTAATTAATGTCAGAGGTAAAAATTCAGGATAATGTCCGAGTAAAAATGTCAGAGAAATAAGGTCAGAAGGTAAAATGTCCAATAGGTACAAAAGTAGCAAAGCGAGGAGATGTCAGAGGTAAATATGTCAGAAGGTAAAAAATATGACAGAGGTAAAATGGCTAGAGTAGAGAATGTCAGCAAGGTAAAAATGCCAAGAGGTAATAATGTCAGAGGTAAAAATGTCAGCAGGTAATAATGTGCGAGAGGTAAAAATGTCATGCCAGAGGGTAATAATAGTCAGAGGTAAAAATGTCAGAGTAATAATGGCAGAGGTGAAAAAATGTCAGAATTTGAATAAAAACTAAGTAAACTCCACACACATGACTATGTACAGACACACAAATTTTGTTCCTTCCTTTGTTTTGGGTATCCCACAACTCGACAAGTGAAAAGGAATGAAGTCGTCATTAAAACTATATATTCTTTCTGTACCCGCTAATTAGATTCAGTTTTTGCTGTATGTCTGGTAAACGCCTCTGAAAATCGGTCCCAGGTAAAAAATTCAGAAGGTATAAAATGTCAGAGGTAAGTAAATGTCAGAGGTAAAATGTCAATAGGTTAATAATGTCAGAGGTAAAATTTGTCAGAGGTAAAAATGTCAGACGGTAAAAATGGTCAGAGTAATAACCGTCAGAGGTAATAACGTCAGAGGTAAAAATGTCAGAGTAAAAAATGTCAGAGTATAATGTCCAGAGGTAAGAATGCCAGAGGTAATAATGTAGAGGTAAAAAATGTCAGAGGTAAAAGTCCGAGGTAAAGAATCTCCATGCAGAGGTAATAATGTCAGGAGGTAAAAATGTCAGAGTAAAAAATAGTCAGAGGTAAATAAGTCAGAGGTAAAAATGTCAGAAGTAATAATGTCAAGTAAAAATGTCAGATATATGTCAGAGGTAAATGTCAGAGGAAAAATGTCAGAGCGTAAAAATGTCAACAGGTAAAAAATGTCCAAAAAAGGTTAAAAATAAAATGTCAGAGGTAAATATGCAAGAGGTAAAAATGACAGAGGTAAAATCTAGAGGTAAAATGTCAAGAGGTAAAAATGTCAGAGTAATAAATTCAAGAGTAAAAATAGTCATGGCAGATGGTAATAAATGTCAGAGGTAAAAAATGTCAAGAGGTAATGTCAGAGGTAATAATGTCAGAGGTAAAAATGTCAGAGTAATAATGTAAGAGGTAAAAATGTCAGATAATGTCAGAGGATAAAAATGTCAAGAGAAATAATGTCAGAGGTAAAATGCCAGAGTAAAAATGTCAGAGGTAATAGATGTCAGAGGTAAATATGTCAGAGGTAAAATGACAGAGGTAATAATGCTAGAGGTAAAAATGTCAGAGGTAAAAATGTCAGAGGTAATAATGTCAGAGGTAAAAATGTCAGATAAGTCAGAGTAAAATGTCAAGAAATAATGTCAGAGGTAAAAATGCCATAGGTAAAAATGTCAGAGCGTAATAAAATGTCAGAGGTAAATATGTCAGAAGTAAAAAGACAGAGTAAAAGCTAGAAGTAATAATGTCAGAGGTAAAAATGCCAGAGGTTAATAATGTCAGAGGTAATAATGTCAGAGGTAAAAAATGTCGAGGTAATAATGGTCAGAGGTAAAAATGTCAGAGGTAAGAATGTCAGATGTAAAAAGGTCAGAGGTAATGAATGTCAGAGTAAAAATGTCCAGATAATGCGAGAGAGTAAAATGTCAGAGGAAATAATGTCAGAGGTAAATGTCATAGGTAAAAAATGTCAGAGTAATAATGTCAGAGGTAATATATGTCAGAGGTAAAAATGACAGAGGTAAATGCTAGAGTAATAATGTCAGAGGTAAAAATGCGCAGAGGGTAATAATGTCAGAAGTAAAAATGTCAGAGGTAATTATGTTAGAAGAGGTAAAAATGTCATGGCAGAGGTAATAAGTCAGAGGTAAAAATGTCAAGAGGTAAAATGGCAGAGGCTAAAAATAGTCAGTTGAATAAAACTATAGGAACTCAACACACATGACTTAGTACAGACACACACAATTTGTTTTCCTTCCTTTGTTTTGGTACCACAACTCAACAAGTGAAAAGGAAGAAGTCGTCCATTATGACTATATCTTCTTCTGTAGCCGCTAAGGTTTATATAGGAGACCAGACACGTAAAACACAACCAGTCTAATTTCTTCCCGGCACGCCAGCCACCGAAAACTTCGTCGGAGGGGGGGGGGAAGGGGGGAGGGGGGTTACTAAAAAAAATTTCTCCGAAATCCCCAGGTCCAGAAATTTGTCGCTTGTTACGTCCAGCCACCGAAAACTCGCTCCAGGAAGGGGGGGGGGGGGGGTAGGGCCCGAAATTTTTTTTCTCAAATCCAAGCCCCAAAATTCTGCACTATCCATAGCTAGGTCAGTGACTGTAAGCAAAACTCCATTTATTTAGCACAAACCAAACATTTAAAAAAAATCATTTTCTTTAATGCTGACGCAATAACAAAAATACTTTACAATGACAAAAGTGTGTGAACAGACGTGGTGTACAGGCTTGGAAAACAAAATTTGTTCGGGTAAAATACCAATGTGACATCTTCTATATACAAAACAAAGGGAGGCTGGATTGGTTGCAAACAACAAAAGTTTAGCCAATTTGTAAGAATAAAAAATATAGCTCAAATGATATTTGATCGAATTTTATTAAAGTTTAACTAAAGTGCTTGTTTTAAATTTATAATTCAATTCAAATTTCACTTTTCTATTCTGTTTTAACCTTACCCTTGGTGCACTTCGTTCGCCAATTTGCACAGATTAATAAATGCATCGAAGACAATGAATACGTGCACGAAAATTGTACAAAATAAATGGAAACTTACGTATGTATGCATTTATGTGTGTACATGTGTGTGTGTGTGTGTGTGTGTGTGTGTGTGTGTGTGTGTGTGTGTGTGTGTGTGTGTGTGTGTGTGTGTGTGTGTGTGTGTGTGTGTGTGTGTGTGTGTGTGTGTGTGTGTGTGTGTGTGTGTGTGTGTGTGTGTGTGTGTGTGTGTGTGTGTGTGTGTGTGTGTGATCTCATGTTCGTTTCTTATTCTTTATGAAACTTGTAATATGTTTTAAATGAAATGGATTAATTTTAAATTAAGGTTACTTTGCCTTTCTGTTGACCCCTTCAATAATTTGTCTAAACTTGTCACGGTATATTGCAATTATGTTATGTCATCTTGCATCTACATTTTTGAAAACTGCATGTCTTTTGTATATTTTCATTACATGAAAATAAATGATTTAGTGAAAATCATTACACAAGAGCAACCGCACTGTAACTGATTGAAGCCAAGCTAGCCAAAATCTTCACAAATAAATACAAGAATCTGTGAAACTCTAGCAAAAGAGCGCCAACTATCGTCCGTTTTGAGGTTCCTCCACTTCGTTCTTCATATTGATTTCTTCAGCCAAGTGATGTCCAGGAAAAACTTGCTTGCCGCTTGGCAGTAATAGCAATTACTATTCATAACTGTCGTACGTTTAACAAATTATTTCACTCGCTTTGTACTAACTAGATTTCATCGAATACTTGTACAAATTACAATCGCCTGCTTTGATGGATATGAATATGATTATTACGCTATTCTTATTTTCTTCCCATGTTCTAAGAACCAAAGTGAACCAAATTAAGTGTGTAAAGACTTGTAAGAAAAAATGCCTCCTGTAACTTCGCCCATCCCATGACTGCTCGCTTCTTACCCTCGCTCTCATTTATTTTATCCCACACACTCAATATTACGCTAAAACTGGAATGTAATGTGTGTATGTGTGTCTGCGTTTGTCTGTGAGTGACATTTTGTCGGTACAAAAGTATGTCTCATCTCCCTTCCTATACGCCACTGAATGTGTGAAGTTTAGCTCCCACACTCTGGAACGCATCACATTTTCGGATTGTCCGTGCGTCAGTCCGTCCATTCGTGCGTGCGTTCATTCGTCCGTTGCCGCGATAACTCAAGACCAGCGAATCGGATTTTGATGTAACTAGGACCAAGTGTGAGGCAACACTGAACTGATTAGATATTGGAGTTGGAAGGTCAAAGGTCACAGGGCCTGAAAACGTCTGATTTGGGCTTGTTACCACGATAAATTAAGAATGGCCAGTTGGATTTTTGGTCAAGTATGTATTATGAGGCACCGATGAACTAAGCAGATTTCGGAAATGAAAGGTCAAAGGTCACGGGATCTTGTATACATCTGATTTCAGCTCATTAGCGTGGAAACTTTATAGGCATGAAATCAGTTTTGATGCAGAGGGGCCTACTCATGAATGATGCATTCATTTAATTGAATTGGACTGGGAGTGCAAAGACATGCCCATCGTCTGTACACAGTCGAACTGCTCTAGTTATTGTAATCATAATGCAACCATCGAACAGTAGAATCAATTAGACAAAGTTTAGGTCATTATTTAAGTTAATACAACATTACTTTTAATGAAGATTGTGACATATACAACGCCATTGTATGAATAGGCTACCCAATTACAGTTTTTCACATACTTCCCGAACATCTTTTTGAAATTCTGCATGAATCTTCAACAAATGCACCTTTAAAATATCCATTTACCACGCCTGGAAAACACGTCTTTTCTGTGCGTATTTTGAAAAAAAATTTCTAACGTTGGAGGAGCCCCCTCCCACACACACTCCTCCCGCTCGGTCGCTTCGCTCCCTCGCAAGTATGACTACTCACATAGTTTTCCACAAACCTCCTCTAGGCCTACATCTTTTTGAAATTCCGACTACTGTTTATAAAATATACCTTCAAAATATAGGTATTTACCATGCCTAGAATCACGTCATTTCTATGCATATTTTCAAAAATTTCCTGCCGTGGGAGGGGGTTATCCACACCCTCCCGCTCGGTTACTTCGTTCCCTCGCAAGTATGATACCCAATCCCTAATCTTGATAAAATATACCACTCAAATATGGATTTACTTTGCCTAGAAATCCGTCATTTCTATGCGTATTTTAAAAAAGTTCCTACCGTGGGAGGGGGTATGCCCCCTTCCACACCCTCCCCCGCTCGGTCGCTTCGCTCCCCTACAACTATGATTTTTCAATTACAGTTTTTCACATAATTACCATGCCTAGAATCACGTTCCTTTTATTCGTATTTTCAAAAAATTCCTACCGTGGGAGGGGGTGTCTCCCCTCCCACACCCTCCCCCATTCTGTCACTTCGCTCCCTCGCAAGTATGACCCTAACTTTGATAGAATATACCATTGCCAAAAATATGTGTTTACCATGCCTAGATCCCATCTTTTCTATGCGTATTTTCAAAAAGTTCCTACCCTGGGAGGGGGTATGCCCCCTCTCACACCCTCCCCCGCTTGGTCGCTTCGCTCCCCTGCAAGTATGATTTTTCAATTACAGTTTTTCACATGCTTCCTGTACATGATTTTGAAAACCTGACAACAATCCCTAATAATCTTCATGAATATAACTTTAAAATAGGTATATTACCATGCCTAGAATCGCGTTCCTATATTGCGTATTTTCAAAAGTCGCTACCGTGATCCCTAATTTTGATCAAATAGACCATTACTAAAAATATGTATTTACCATGCCTAGAAACGCATCTTTTCATGCGTATTTTCAGAACGTCCTACCGTGGATCCCCCCTCCCAATTCTTTCCCCGTTCGAGCCCGGGGGGGGGGTACTCACTAACATTTGGGTATACTGGGATGTGGGCCGCTCGGAAGGGTGATGCTTAGACAGCATGGGTCCCCTTTTCATCAGAAATATCCTTAGACACGGGTCCTCGCATTTTCCAAATTTTCAACTTTTTGGCGGCTTACGCGCGAACACAATACAATTTGGGCGCGCTCGCGAGCACGTCATTAACATTCAATTTCGCGTTGGCGCGACGCCTGTTGTCGGTCGCCGCGCCAAACATATGCTATTTTCAAGTTTTGGCAGCGCCGAACATTTTTTTTAACCATTAGATACGGGTCCTATTTACGGTAGAAATGTACCCTTAATTGTGGTAGGGTTCGGAATTCTCAGCGGCACACCCCCATCAACTAAAGTCTGAGTACCCCCTTCCCCCCCGCCCCCGGTTCGCAGATGGTGCTCCCATCACATGTATTACTGCCAGTTACAGTTACATACCTTCTGTAATCTCCTTTGAAAACAATTTCCTATAATCTTCATTAAAATATACTTCAAAATATTTATTTACCATGCCCAGAATCACGTCTTTTCTATGGCGTAGTTTCAAAAAATCGCTACCGTGGGAGGGGTTCCCCTCTCCCACACTCTCGCAGTGTTACCTGTCAAGCCACCCCTGGTAGCCCCCCCCTAATTTTCGGCTCTAGAACCGCGTCTGATTCTGAATACTATGTTTATAACGAACTATTATTACACATTATACCAGATTATCATACAACAGATTATCATACAATGCAATATAATCCACATTTTTCTATATTGTGTTTTTAAAATATAATATCAGATGACCTATCACTTTGCACTTTGCAGTCTTAGAATAATTGCGTACAATTACAATTTAAGACAGTTTCTACCACCTACAAGGATGTTTTTTTTTTTTTTTTCTTTTTTTTTTGTCTTTACTTTTTTGGCGGGAGGGGGGTAATTGTTACTTGGTATTCTAATATTTTAAAATATTTTAACTGTATGTATATGGGACGTATGTATTTATTCAGGTGTGTCTATACTCTTGTCAGTATGTCTGTGTTGTTTCGATCAGGGAGTGATGAGGTGTTCCATGCATATGCTCGAGAGATCACGGTATTGCACAAACGTAACATCATTCAAAACAAAGCTCAAGTGAGTCCTTATTAACCTATACTCAGTTTGACTTTTCTTTTATACATGTACAACCACAGATGCAACAGAAAGCATTCCAATTTTCCTGAAATTCATGCGCGAGAGAGCGAAGCGAACGGGCCCGAGCAAAGTATATTTAAGCTAATTGATCCCGGACAACCCCCCCCCCCCTCCAATTTTGTCACAGTGCCTTCACGATCAAAATGAATTGCAAAACACACACACACAGACACACACACACACACACACACACACACACACACACACACACACACACACACACACACACACACACACACACACACACACACACACACACACACACACACACACACACACACACACACACACACGACACGACACACACACACACACACACACACACACACACACACACACACACACACACACACACCACACACATACACACACACTTTTTTAATAAGTCCGAAAAAAATCTGGAAATCCTGAAATTTCCGGCAATGTGACTTCTCTGTATAATGTTTATCTTAAAATTTTGAGTGTTTAATGATACTATAAGTTACATTTTGGGGGTATAATTTTCAGATCTTATTGTTTGTTTGTTTTAACGTAAATGTATGTATACAATAGACCTTATCAAAACATCGTCATATTTAACTTATTCATGTTTAGGTTGCTATTACACAAGTCTTACAACTTTTTTCTTAAATTAAAATTTCTAGTCTCCCTTTTTTCTTATATTATAATATTGATGTGTATATTAACACACTAGATTCATTGTAATATTTCTTGAAATTATTATTATTCGATTAAGAAAAAAAACAAACTGCCCTAGAACTTCAACTTGAACTTGATCGTGAACCCTGATTCTAAACACTTTCCAAAAGACATGCTTATAACGCTATCTCCTAACAGACGAATGTAACCTTAACGAAGGGTTTCTTCAAGAAAAATGTGGATTTTGTGGACTGTACTAAATTCAAAATTAGTAATTGAAAGCTACATCCAGTGTCTGAAACCTAGATTACCGTACAAAATACAACGTAAACGGCCCAATTTAAAATATTTATCGTTTATATTTCAAAAACCTTATAACGTATGAGTATGACTCCCAAATTTTGAACATTGCCTTTTTTATATAGCTATCTTTAGTTGGATCAAATCTGAGCAAACATGGTTTGGCATGGAAATTTAAAAAAAAAAAAAGCCTTTATCGGACATTGAAAGAATTACATGTGATATATGCGTGATGCGTGTTTTGTTTGTATTACATTGGTTCAGGTTTTCGTGTGATCATTGTTTCATGTTAAGCGAAAAAACGTTCAGAGTTCCATTAGCAATCCACATCCAGGGTTTTATTTTATTGTATACTGATACTCGTGAGGCAGGGGTAGCGCCAGGGTAAAAGCTTAGGGATGGTGAAAACCTACATAGGGGGCGAAAACCTCAATTTCATGAATTAAATACCACGAAAACCCCGTGACTTTCTTAATTTTACAGATTTTAGGGACTGCCGCCACCTCTGACACCCCCCCCCCGTGGCGTCGTCCCCCGCTCGTGATGTAATATTATATCGAAACCTAAACCAATGAACATATCGGTCGATCGGCCCTACCCATCAACAGTTTATTCCCATCATATTGAGACGACTCTCTCCTTTTTAAGCGTCGGGGAGATTATATTACGTGACCAAGTCAGTATATAGGTTAATTTCGACTCGCAGGCACACGCAAAAAGACACATGATACGACAATAGATACAACGATAAATTGTAACATTTACTCAGGGTAATCAAAATATTGCTCAGGCTTTTATTGTGTAACCACCTTTATTGACTCAACGTCGTCAGGATAATGCGGTTTGTTTGCGTCAGAGTTGTAAGCAGGGAAGTGATCACCCAGCCTTTAGTTTCGGTGTAGCCGTATAGAACCAGATTTATGAGCTCTAGCATATAAATTATTCATAAATCACGGGTTGTTTCTACGAATACACACATTGGTCGCAAATTTGATAATTCTGAATTTTTCCTTATATCCATTTAATCTAAAATTCTTAATCATTTATTTTTTCCGCTATGTCAAACTTTACAGGTAATGGTTTTATAACCTATTTACTTTTCGTTGTTTATTGTCGACTCTTTGTAACTGTATAGTAGCTTTCTACGTATTTGAGCAAGCAGAAACAATTTGTTAGATTCAGCTATTTCAGAAGTTTCACAAATTTAAACCAGTGCAATGACTCTATCGGAAATTGTCCAATCTTTTAATATTATCAAATTTCATAATGACATTTTGAAATCATGATTTTGTTTTTGAATTTTCAGATTCAAGGATATTGATAGTGAAAACATACCAAAAAGAGTAAATCTAATTTAATATTTCGTTTATGATAAAATATATGAAGTATCCATTATCAGTGATGTCGATTTAGCTTTCTAAGTAGGTCACCGGTGCGTAAAAGAAAGGTTTAGAAATTAATCTCAGCCTTTTTATATAGCACAATTCCTCCTGATCATCGGAATATCTGATTATAAATTAAAGGTAATAGATATTTACTATCAGTAAATTCAGTATGTTGCTTTTTTCTGATGGGAGAAGGGGCTAAAAATCAATTGATACATGTACAAATTTTACTTTATGTTTCCATTCATTCATTTCATTTCACATTTTTTTCCAATCATGTAAATAAAATAAATGATGAAAATTTTATTTTTGTCATTTTTTAAATGTTTGAACCAAAGTATAGCACATACCAACTGTGCTTTACCAAATATATAGTGCAATATCACATATCCGCGCTATCAAATGCAGAAAAATTGATACTCTTGCAGTTAGCTTTTATAATGCCACATCCTTGATGATCGTTTCTACTTGTCAAAATCCCTTGTCCAGTCGTCAATACAATGTCTTTGAAATCAATCAGGCTTCTTTTCTCTTCGAGCTATAAGGTGTCTTATCCTCTGGACAGCCCGACGAGAGGACTGTCATTTACTTTTCGTGCTCTAGATTCTAATATCGTTTGAACAGTCCACGATCTCGACTGAATTTATTTACACTGTCTTCAACTGCTTATTGATTCCAATTTGGACGGATTTTTTTTATTTGTTCACTGTCATAATAGGTTGAATTGGAATATAATTTCAATGGTAAAGGACCGTCGTATCATTTCGTAACACCGATTTTTTTTGTATGTATAATCGGTATAACTAACGAAAAAAGAAAAAAAAAGAGGAAATAAAGAAGCTCTTAGAAAATACGAATACAATAGATTAAACAGTTACAGCCCGATTTAATAGTTCAAAGGACTGATGGACCGAACATCCGATCGACCGAATATTAGATATTTAATCCTTGTATACTGTAAAAGAAATTACAAAAAATATCGTGTAATCTTTCACGAACTGCTTTAAGGGTGATAAAGCATTCCACTGTGATTTAGATACATAAGTGAATAATAAGTATTACTTGATTGATTAGTTCACTATCTTTAAAATAAAAACATTTAATGAATTATATGAAAAGAGAGATAATTCTTAAAAGTTGCTTCATACAACGTTATCTTAAAAAAAAAACTTTTTTATTTGCCCAAAGATATTGGACATTTTTTTTTATTGGTAAGTGGACAATGAACTGCAATTGCTTAGTGAATGTGACTCCCTTAAAATCTTTACCAGTTAACTAAATCTTTCATTCATACAGACAAAGATATTATATGACAGTATAGGGGAGGGTGATACGACCGGCTTGTAGATTTTGAGAACACAAGTATGTATATATACATTTTTTTTTACAAAATGTTGATAAAGGGGAAACGATATTTCTCCACACGACCTAAAATCTGTGGCCTGATAACGGAACATTACATGTCTTACTCGAAATCTCTCTACCTGCCCCCTAATCCCCCCTTAAAATAAACATGTCCTCTCAACGCTTAATCAACTTGACATAATCATAAAAACCACTGCACCAACCATTTGACAACAAATCCTACACTCGTGCATGATGGATTATGTTTATAGATAGAATTATTAGACACAATATTGGTTCTTCCCTCGACTTTTCCCCTCGCGGTGTGTATATTGTCACAGTACTGTTTCCAGTGTGATACACTTGACATATGCCATACATTCACAATTGTGTCAGTTGTACAGCGATATCACAAATGCAAATATCAAAAAATTCACAGACAGTGGCACTACCGATCTTTTAGTCATATACTGGGAGAATATATCTAAAATAAACATATCATAATGTTATTACATTATCATAAATTATGTCATTTATTATGTATTATACATTATACATATTCTGCGCCGGGTCTGCGAGGTAAAGTGCAAAATGTGTTATTATTTTCAAATCAAGTTTGTCCATGTCTACTGTTGCCCTGCATGTACTTTGATATGTCATGACCTGGTCACTGTACATTCTGTTCCATATATTTGTAATTTCAGTGGTATTTTCATCCATGCTTGAATGTTTTATGTATTTTGTGATTATTTTGGTATTTCCTATATTATACATTCAACCAATAAGGTGATGATTACCACTTTATTCATACTATTGAAGAATACATGTAAAGTTTCCATCAATAGATTAATAATATCCAAATAACGTCGAAATAAAGACCACTAGAGCAATATCTACATTCTGAATTCTGGCAAGATTTCAGGAAACAATGCGGTACAAGCAATTGAATTCAAGCCCAATTATGTCACCTGTAAATAAAAATCATGGAGAAACACAATTCATTCTATAAGTCAGTGATACTGCTCTATTTCCTATACTTGCAAATGTTGAAACCACAAATTAGAACAATGTTAGAACCACAAATAATGATACAACAGGAACACTGTGGAAATGAGTAACTACGACTAAATAAAGGCATTGCCTACCAAAAAAAGTTGTTTACTGATATACTTCAAATCATTCTTCTTTTTTTTCTTTACTTCCGTTTAAGTGGTGCACTCAAAAATGTCAAACGCGTGCCAAGAAAACTCTACCAAGACAAGTCACAGCAATTTTTTTTCTGCGTATGTTTTTTCATCCGACACGAAATATTATATGTGCACTTCGCCCAATAACAATACTTATTTGTTTATTCAAGATAATTGTATAACCCATGGTAACATTATGTAAAACAACATCACGTCCATGGTCACAAAATAAATCAATTGGATTTGTATACACTTAGCCCAATAAAAATACATCATTTATCGAAGAAAATTACACGAGGATAACCACATATACATTTCAAACGTAAAACAACAGTTATATCCATGGTCACGAAATTAATTAATTGCATTTCTTTAAAATCAGTGTACAACTCATCATCAGTGCACAACTCATTATGAGGTGTACTATTGTTAGAAATAAATAGTATTCGGAATGATGCTTATGAACCCAATTTACGACACGCAGACTTAATCCACAGTTTAGACGTTGAGGGTAACATTCTGACATTTTCTCATTTTACAAAGTCAGCTGCCCAACTTGTGAGCATATATTGTGTTGGAGTAATAATTTGGTAATGAATGAAAAATGCTTAAGATGAAACAAAATCGGCACGCAATATCAAACTGAAAATTTGAGAAGCTTTACTGGAGAAAGATAGGCCTACTGATGACATGAATATTTTTGCCGATGCCTTTATAGGTTACGGTCACAAATTATATTAAGAGGATAGGGCAATTATGACACATACTATTGAGAAAGATTTACGTTAATACCTTTTTAAATGAATTTTTCTGTTAACTTGGAATATTTTTTGAGTTAGATAATCCATAATCATACCGGGAAGGGAATCATTACAAAAATGCCTTGTTAAATTACTGTTCTTGTCCGTTTTTGTTTAAATCGGAAATCTTACAATTATCGGCTTTAGTTAGTATCACTGCCTGATAAGAACCTAAACATTTTTAGAGAGAACTTTTTGTCATGTGATGATGAAAAGAATATTACAGCTTTTTTATTGTGGTTTTCAGTCTTCATTTCTTGATTATTTCATCCGTAAGCAATGGACACGAATGATTTTAACAATAACCACACGGATCAACGGTTGGGCTGCTGCATAGCAGAGGGGATTCAGAAAACTATTTGCAAAGTTTAAGAACTTGACTGTCATGGTGGCGTAGACGGGATACTGTACGCAGTCGGCGGGTGATCGACCATAGACCTGGCAGATATTCAACATGGCCACCACCACGGCGTATGGCAACCACGTGATGATGTATGCCACGATGATCAGGGACAGAGTACGCCAAGCTTTTCGCTTTCACTCGCGGATTCAACTTCCTT
>JZLH01S0318776.1:4592-15007 GCA_001188425.1 Eucidaris tribuloides
GTGACGATTGACGAAGAGAGATAATTCATGCATTTAGATTTCTTGCCGTTTATTTAATAAACATCTCGTATACCACGAAGTAACATTATGGATATACACTCGGGATAATGTGTCCGTAAAATAAATAATTATCCGTTATCCCTTTGTGATATGTTAAGAAATCTGTTTTTTGATGCAGGACAATTTTTTTGATCAGAATTGATCCAATTAAAGTTGGTAATAAGATGTCATATTGTGGATTTCCATTGTATAAGGTTTTTGAGGGTAGAAAGGATAAATCATTTGAAATTGGGCGGTTGCCAATTTTTTATTTGTGTAAGATATAGTCTAAGTTTGGACATCTGATGTAGTATTCCATAGTACTAATACTTGAATTTTGGTATAGTGTCAACCTGCACTGGTGTAAGTTTTGGACTTGTAGAAGCTGATCAGTAGTACTCAATTTTAGTGAAGTGAATTTCACGAATCACGTTGCAGTCAGGCAGTTTAACGGCTATACAATCAATTAAGTGGTGTGCATAACGTCGGTGCATTCTGTTTTTTTTTGAATTTGTATCAACCGTGTATTTTCACGAAAGATATTTTCAACCCAGTCTCTTGTAAGAGGTGTTGATTTATGTGTCAAAACTGTCTTACGGCCACCTCTCTGTAGCAGGCCAACCCTGTCTATGGTGACGCTAAAATGAATTCCCCGGAGACACATCAATGATGTTAAAGAACCTGTCTATTGTCTAAAGCACACCTGTTTTAAAAGGCACATTGTTCTGTTTCCCTTGGTGGCTCACGATAGACAGGTTTACTGTAGATTCGTTTAGATTATTTGAATTCGATAATTCATGGGGATGTGCAACTCATGGACACAATTTCAAGGCAATTGTTGAATTTCGGTTGCTTGGGGACGCGTGGTTATTTGCAATATATATATATATATATATATATAAATATATATATATATATATTATATATATAAAAAAAAAAATTAAAAAAAAAAACAAAAAAAAGAAAAAAAAAAAAAAATTTTATAAATTTATACATTATATATATTATTATATATAACACATATATATATATATATTATATATATATAATATTTTATATCATATATATATATATATATTTATACACACAGTATTATATATAGTATATATATAATATATATATATATATATATTCATAATAATATATTCAAGGGGCGTAGGCTGGTTGGGATTGGGAGGTGCACATCTTGCGAGGTGGAACTACTTGGTTGTGGGGGAGGTTGCACATCTTAGGAGGTGGAACTTAAAGGTTGAGAAAAATAGGCGTGAAAGCGAAAAGTGGTGAAATCTCTTTTTGTCTGTCAGGGCGGAACTCCTTTGTGGCTGCCGGGGGGTTGGGGGGGGGCAAGTGCCCAGTGACCCAGCTACGCCTTGTAATATATTGCATTGTAAGAAAGTTGAAAAAATGTTGGTCCACTTCATCGTGGTATTTAGGTAATTCTACAAATTTATGTGTGGTTAATACTAAATAAATAAAGGTGCAATTGGGATGCACAAAATGTCCAATTGAACAGCGTCTTAGCACTGTCTGCACCATCAGGGGGGCATTTAACCCTTTGCAATTGAGTGAGGTGTGATACGGTATGTAGTCTGGTACACCAAGGGTAATTGCACTCATGGAGTGCTGTATTGGGACGAGATTTGTGCCTAATTTCTTAGTGTGTTAAGTATACGTTCATTTAATTAAGATGCTGGGTGGAATTAAAAATATTACTAAACAGGATATGTTTATACCTCGAATCAACATAGATATGACATTAAGAGCAGCATCTTCATTTAATATGTATAAGGCAGTTGTTTTCGATTTGTAATTAATGTAAGTATCTTTATAATGTTACACACAAGCAATATGGAAAATCTTTGGGTCATTTGCTACAAAGAATTAAAACGGTGATTTTTGTTCTATATTATAACGAAACAGTTTTGATAATTCATAAAGCAAGAATAATTAATTATTAGAATAATCAGCTTAGTTAATCATAACCTGAGAATGTAAGTTTCGTGGGTGTCATATTGTCTACTATGAGTGTAAGTTGAGTTGAATTTTTATTCCACAATTAGTATTAGTTAATAAAAAGCACAGACACATTTACACAATTGTTCCATATCACAACCAGGATCCAGAGGCATTCCAGATACGGTCATTTTGATTTTTTTTTGGCCTTTCACATTCTACGGAGTTGGAGAACATGCTGGTTTAATACGGACCAGATTTGCTTCAGATTCAGAGTGAGGTAGGGGCCAAATGTTATCTTGAGTGGGAAGTCTATCAAGGAGTCTGAGGAGGTGTATTGTGATAGATCTTAAGATTGTCATGTAATTCGCTCCGTGGATGTGTTTATCTCTAGAGTGAGTAAAATCGGGGAATCCCTTTTGCAGGATGCTTGAATCGAGTTGATTCGATCGTGTAGGATATTTCACGGACTTAAAGACATGTTCATTTCAGAAGAAATGACACGCACTGAGAGCACCTACCCTTCATGTCAATTCACAACAGTACACAATTGTCATCTGTAAGCTCAGCGTTGGCCGATTGTTATACAGGGTGCCCAAAGATGTCTACGAGTATGATGCTAATTTCTTCCCATTATCGGCAAATGTCATTAATTTTTTGTTTCATTGTAGAACATTTTTTCAATGAAAATGATAACTAAAGATTCATTGATTTGAGTAAGGCGTTTTGAATTTTAGGCGCCATATTTTTCGGAGGCATGCAATTTCCCAATTTGCAATTTTCAACAGGGCGGGGTCTGGGAACCGGGATACTCTGTGCTTCAGCTTGCATACGACAAACGCGATGACATATGGAGACATGGCTCGCATCGCTCTGTCCTTATGAAAGCCGAGGGCATTCCAGCCTTTGTGTTATTGCGGTTTGTCCGGTATGGCAAGCGGAGCAGAATACTCTCGCGTTCCGTGACGCGCTGTTGAAAAAGATTGGCAATTTTGGAGAAATTGCATTGCCTCCGAAAAATGGCCTAGAATAAAACGCATTACTAAATCAATGATCTGGTAATATTTTATTTGAAAAAGATATTCTAACCACGAAATGAAAAATAATGAATTTTGCCCATCATTGTTTGAGAATTAAGCGATGATACCGTAGCATTCTTTCTGGCCACCCTGTAAAATGGAAAAAAAAAAAAAAAAAAAAGAAAGAAGAAAAAAAAAAAAAAAAAAAAAAAAAAAAAAAATGAAAAAAAAAAAAAAAAAAAAAAAAAAAAAAAAAAAAAAAGAAAAAATAAAATAGTAATCCGAAGGGTTTGGTCCTGACTGTTACACCAGCCGGGATATGATTTTGGGTCTAAAACTTGTTTCTAAAAATGTCCTCCGATGATAATTCTTTTTTTTAAGTCCCTATGTATTATATTAAATGTTAAGCAAATTACTGTACTAAGCGGGTTGCCTGACAACTTAAATTCCAATTCTGTTAATGAGAAAAGATGAACAGTTCAGCCATTGTCATATCTTGAAAAAACACTCTTCAAAAGTCGGGTTTTAACTCCCTCCAAATGTAAGAAGGATCTTGAAATATTTATGCATCTTTACATCATTTTCTTTATTGAGCCGTTCCTACTCAATAACCAGGATCATCGATGGAAGATGTTTGTATGGACAATTGTTAGAACCACATACGCTTTTAGCAAAATCCCTACATTATCAGCTAACTTGATTGATGATTATTTTAAGAGCAAGTGGTGTTTAAGAGAATATTGCTGGGAGTTTGGGATAATGAAAGCTAATAGAGACGTGTATTAAAAGAATATGTCGGGCTAACAAATATGATCATGTAAGAAAACAGTACAGGTGTAAATTGACCTAGAGTGAACACAAAGCGATTGTTTTAGGGAAATTGTTTTAATCCGTTGTGCTAAACCCATTGTTTGACCTTCTGTGATTCTCAATAACTTAAACTATGATTTACTCATATAATAAGGTTCTGTAATGGATATAGCAATATCTCGATTCGAAGAATGTGACAACATTTCATGAAAATGTAATTAAGATTGAAATGACAGGATCAACAAAAGCATTACTAGATATCGTGACGGTCACCAGGATACACTGATCATAAAGTCGTAAGCCCAAGGCTATAAAGTGTAACATTATATATAATTTGATGCAAAATGATAAAAGTAATAGAGCTTAATGAAATCTTTATCCATTTAGAAAAGATCAATGATTTAACATTTTTGGCACAAAGTATTTTCTTTCCAATTTTCTGTTCATAACCATTTTACTCAGGTTTATCGCGGTGACACGGTCGCATAGGCTTTATTGCTGCCCCGACGGCATGTTGCACCATTACATAATGAAATGCAAATACACCTAAGCTAAATATGCAAAAATGTTGCCTTACATGCCACTACTGTACTTTATTTTCGAAATTAAATCCTTAAATAACTGGTTTGGTGAATCAGTAACAATAGTCAAGCTTCAGGTTAAGTTCATTATTCAGAAGGTTCGTTATTCGAATGTCTATTATTCCGAAGGTTCGTATTCGAAACACGTAATGGCCTATGACCTTCGATGTTGTTAGTCCGACGAAAAGGGTTGTTATCAGATCTATGTGGCGTTTTTTTCCGAAGGTTCGTTATTCGAAGGTTCGTTTAATTCGAAATAAATTAGGGATTAGTTATTCCGAAGGTTCGTTATCCGAAAACGAAATAGGTTAGTTATTCGAAGGTTCCGTTTTAATTCCGGAAATAATTATTCCGAAGGTTCGTTAATCCGAAAATAAATAGGGTTCGTAATTATTCCGAAGGTTGTTAATCGAAAACGAAATAAAGGTTCGTTATTCTGGGTTGTTAATCCGAAAACGAATAAGAGTCTCCGTTAGTCGAAAATCAAATAAGGGTCGTTAGTCGAAACTGAAATAATCTGTGGCGAAGCCCGGGAAAACCAGAAGGGCAGACTGGTGGAAGGGGGGGGGGTGAATTACCCCGTTTGGATGTTCAGTTTGAAATGGTGGGAAGGGTGATCTGTCATTAATCTACAGGGCGATTAAATACCGCAGAATTCTTTTTCAAGGGTGATCATAGGCTTATGGGGCTAGTTATGTTTCATGTAAGAGATCGATATCACGTTTTATCTCTCATTCCAGACTGTATTTCGTTGGGGGAATAATTGGGTGGCATTTTGAAGTGTTTTTGTCCAAGTTCAAATTTTACTAAAATAGAATGCATTTCTTGATTAAATGTTTACCAATTAAACTAAAAATGTCGTCTGCGCGGGGGGTGGGGGGGGGGTGGGGGATTGTTCGGACCAGAATAGGAGGGATTTAAGACGTCACACAGGCGTCGATCCCCCTTTTTTTGCTGGGGGGGGGCAAAACAACCATCGCAGCATGTAAGCCAGTTTATTTGGAATGGGGGGGTGGGCAAGACACACTTATTCGCGTTGATTTAGTATGTTAGTATTATATCATACATTTATTTTTTAATATCTGGCTGATCGAAAGGATTGTTAAAGACTGTTTGCTAATTCATGAAGACGATACATTGTTTCAACAATCCAGATAATGCAAGCGCGAAGCGCGAGCTGAAATTTGATATTCCGACTAAAATTGGACATTCCTAAGCACAGTTTGGTATCATGAGCAGGAGTAGGTTACGTTTACTAAACATTGATTGGCGAAGGCGAAAAAAATTTGAGTTTAGACCTAAATAAAACCGGACACCTACTCATATTTGTAATCAGGAAAAGGATGGGTATTCCTACATGATATAATGGAGCGCGAGGTGAGCAGAATTTTTCTATAATTCTGATCTGGAAAAGGGTTCCAGTTTACACACTATTTTTCAGCACTATGTGTAGGAAGAAATTTTTTTTTGGAGAGATATGGATCCACTTAATAAATGATGCGAGCGGCGAAGCGCGAGCTGATTTTTTTTTTTGGGGGGGGGGGGGAGGGACTTAGGTAGGAATTCAACGCACATTTTTTGTCATCATATGAAATTCTCTTCCAAATCGCGAGCGTGAAATTTTTTTATATTCGATTCTGAAAAGGGGCAATTTAAGATTAAGAATATGGAAAGTATAGATATCTCATTTAATATATATATAGGCCTAATGAGCATGCGCGAATTTGTTGATATAAAGGGAAAACTGGACATTATTAAGCACTTTTGTAATTATGATAGAATGCATAGGGTTAATATATTTTTAACAATAATTTTGCGCTCGCGTGCGAGCGAAATTTTTGATTTATGTCACTGAAAGGGATTTTAAGTAGTTATTCAGAATGATATAGAAGTATACATATGCTCGACCTGAATGCAAAAATGCGAGCGGCAGCGCTAGCTGTGGTTTTGACATCAGACCTGAAAGGTATTTTTGAAAACTTTATGGAATACATGAATAGAATAAGTAAGCTTACAATCAAATAATGCGAGGCGTGCACGACAGAAATTCGATGTACTCGACATAACGGGACATTTTACAGTAGCACTTTTTTTTAAATCAATTTGTTATCAAACCTCGAGTGTCGAGATGAAATGTGGTTTGTATATCGACTTAAAAACTGGATATTTTTAAGCTCCATTATCAGCCTATGAGCGTAAAGGTATTCATCGAACAGGCAATAGCAGCGTAATTACATATTGCGAACGAAACTTTTATCAGTTTTCGGAGCTAAGCGAACCTTTTACATTTTCGGGACTACGAACGTTCGGATAACTGAACCTTATTATTCGTTTTCGGAGCTAGAAACCTTACGGGATAAACGAACCCTTTTTTTCAGTTTCGGCTAACCACCTTCGGACTAACGAACCTTATTTGTTTTCGTGATATACGGCACCTTCGGACTAACAAACATGTATTTGTGATTCGACTAACGGACCTTCGAATAACGAACTCGATAATCGAACTTCGGAATAAGTAAACTTCGGGTATTGAACCTTCGAATAAAGGAACCTTTCGGAATTAAACGAAGCGACCCATTGCATACGGTTACGAAGGGTTTTTAGTTGCCGTTATTTTTTTTTTTTTTTTTTTTTTTTTTTTTTTTTTTTTGTCTTTTTAATTTCCAATATATTTTCTTTATAAATTCTACGCTATGCTAGAGACAGTGCATTGCGTGACCTAGGTTGATGTTGCTGCACTTTGGTTATCCCAATTATGATTTAAAGGGTCAAATAAAAGTTTAAAGTGTTGAGTTTTGTGATGATTATAGAGAATTCGTTTGATTCATTGAGAAAGAAACTATCAAATAAAGATGAAATTGGCAGTAAACAATGCAGATATCACATCGAGAGAGTGTACACACAACATATTTGGGGACTCAGTGAAAACTAAAGCACCACAAATATTGTTCAGAGACTGGCCTTTGTTCTTGTCCATACACCGGGCTCCGTAAGTGGAAATTTCCAAGAGTTTGGCCGTGAGAGACATATTATGTAAGTGGAATCTCGTAAAACTCTTTTATTTGACATTTTTCTTTACCTATTTGTACATGTAGTGAGTCAGATGGCGAAACCAAAACCAACATCTGTGAACTGTATCCAAAGTAATTTCCTCTATCCAGTCTTTACACTGTGATTTACACTTTGACTCTACCCCGTCATTTACACTAGTGAACAGTTATGACACATTTAATATTCTATATCATATTGTGCGTTGATGTGTCGCGATAAAAACCATGTTTAAAGTGTTAATTGACTATCGATGAAAGCTTACAGATGGAGTTGAGTAATGGCAGTCATTAATTATTTTTTCTGCAGCATGAAGTGATTTACCTTTGCGATGTTTTGTTTGTTTTTGAATCTTAGACCAGGAGCTACAAAACTAAGTATTGTTTTCTCTAATATACCATTGATCTGCAGTGGTTTAGAAATAATAAAGATCAGATTCTTAACAATATTAAGTAAAGTAATTTGACAGTGAGTTGTTCAATTATTATATTGTGTCGGAATTTTTATTTCCCAATACAATTGCATTTAAGTTTGACTGTTCAATGTTAAATGGAAAGAGTATATCGAAAAATTCGAATAGATTAAACACAGTGTTTATACTGAACGAAATGACAATTCAAGCAATGTGGCAAAACATGATAGAGGTTTAAGCGAGCAAGTATACATGCTAAAATTTTAAAAAGAAAGGAATGAATTATACAGTTGCCAAGATAACTGTTCCATTGAACATTATTGGTATTAAATCGGAATTATTTGCATGCAGTTTGACCAAAAGAGAAAGACGAAACTTAATTCTACGGATAACACTCGAGCATACAATACATATTTAGAAGCTATACCGAGTTACTATGGAGTAACTTTTACTGTACGAGATAGACTGGGCTGGGTCTATGTGCACGTGTGTTATAACTTAACTAAACTTCTGCATAAGGGTTAAAGGTTTAACAAGGATAAAGGTGAAATAATAAGACTATGCATTTTCTTTATGTAAGCAGTCTTTTTTATTATGGAAAAGATTCTCCATGCCATTTATGGCAGAGCTGAGTATTTTGCAGAGCTTTGAAAAAACAAGTACAACAAAATTGGAAACGCACTTATGTCTGTGTCTGGTCTTCTGTGCTGAGATTATGCCATGTATTTGCATGTTTGGGGGGTTTTCTTTTCTTTGATAATCATTTAGGCTGTGGAACATATTAAAATGAAAATATTGTTGACGAGTTTGGTCTTAATCAAATATATCACTCTTGTGACAGGAACAAGTATATCTTACATCATGTTATCACAGGGCAATATAATGATTGGCATTAGGCGAGGGGGAAATCTTCAGGTCGCAATTGTCATTAATTAGAAGTTGTCTTGCAGGGTTTGGGTATGTTTATGTGATCGATAAACATACAAGACCTGCAAAGGACAACTTCTAATAATGACATTGCGACCTGAAGATTTCCCCCATCGCCTAATGCAATATTATATTGCCCTGTGGATAACATGATGTAAGATATATTGTTCGTGTCACATGAGTGATATAATGTTGTGAATTAGCCAACTGTCAACAATATTTTCATTCTTAATATGTTCCACAGCCTAATATGATTACAAAGAAAAAGAAAACCCCCAAACATGCCAAACATGGCATATATCATGCACAGAAGACCAGACACGACATAAGTGCGTGTTCCAATTTTGTACTTGTTTTTCAAATCTCTGCAATAATTACTCAGTCTGCTAAATGGATGGGAGAATCTTTTCCATAATAAAGACTGCTTATGATAAAGAAATGCATAGGCTTATTATTTCACCTGTATCCTTGTGAAACCTTTAACCCCTTGCAGAAGGTTTAGTTTAAGTATAACACACGTTCACCATAGACCCCAGCCCAGGCTATCTCGTACAGGTTAAAAGTTACTCCATGTAACTCGGGTATAGCTTCTATAATATGTATTGTATGCTCGAGTGTATCCTGTAGAATTAAGGTTTCGCGTCTTTTCTCTTTGTGTCAAACTGATCAAATATAATTCCGATTTTAATACAGATAATGTTCAATGAACAGTTATCTTGGCAACTGTATGGAACTTCATTCCTTTCTTTTTAAAATTTTAGCAGTATATTGCTCGTAAACCTCCTATCATGTTTTGCCACATTGCTTGATTGTCAGTTTGTTCATATAAACACTGTGTAATCCTATTCGGAATTTTTCGATATATCTTTCCATTTTAACAGTTGAACAGTCAAACTTAAAATGCATTTGTATTGAAATAAAAAGTCCTGACACAATAATAATAATTGAACACTACTGTCAAAATTATTTACTTAATATTTGGTTAAGAATCTGATCTTTATTATTTTAAACATGGCAGATCAATGTATATTTGAGAAACAATACTGTAGTTTGTAGTTTGTGTCTAAGATAAAAACAAACAAAACATGCAAGGTAAATCACTTCCTGGCTGCAGAAAAAAATTAATGACTAGCATTTAACTCCAACTCCATGTAAGCTTCATCGATCAATTAGACACTTTATAACATGTGTTTTTTATCGGCGACACATCAACGCACAATGATATAGAATATAAATGTGTCTAACTGTCACAGTGTAAAGACTGGGTAGAGTCAAAGTGTAAAGTCACAGTGTAAAGACTGGATAGAGGAAATTACTTTGGATACAGTTCACAGATGTTGTTTGTGGTTTCGCCATGACTCGACTACATGTACAAATAGTAAAGAAAAAGGTCAAATAAAGAGATTTTCGAGATTCACTTACATAATATGTTCTCACGGCCAAACTCTTGGGAAATTTCCACTTAGGAGCCCGGTGTATGGACAGAACAAAGCCCAGCTGAACAATAATTTGTGTGCTTTAGTGTTCACTGAGTCCGCCAAATATGTTGTGTGTACACTCTCTCGGTGTGATATCTGCATTGTTTACTGCAATTTCATCTTTAGTTTGATAGTTTCTGTTCTCAAG
>JZLH01S0318809.1:2910-20050 GCA_001188425.1 Eucidaris tribuloides
TAGATGGAAATGGAGAATTCTTTTACTGTAGGGCCTACTTTTTCCAACTTCTGTACCTTTAAGTCAAAAAATTGAGAAACGGCTATTTTTTATAGAGTTTTTTTTAAAGATTTGCTTCAACAGATATTTGTCAGATTTCATTATTCAAATGTAATCATTAGGTGATAGAAAGAATAAACATGTCAAATAAGAAAACAGTAAATTATGTAGACATATCAAGATGAGCTAGAGATCCTAACTCAAATAATCAACAACTACATATATAGGACTGCTCAATGTGCATGTTGCGTGGAATATTGATAATTGGTTTATCAGACCCTTTTGATACAGGTAATTGGTTAATCAATCAGACTCAGATGGAGAATCGGTTTATTGGGCCAATGGAACCCTCCGTCAGGATTCGTCATTGTAGTATTTAACTTTTATATTTTCCAGAAAGGTTGAATGACATATTTTGCCTAATTCTGTTGTTAGAAATGGCAAATTAATTCCATCACCCAGTTTTCTTTTATTGGCTTCCATTCACACCTTACATTCAATTTAATATATACGCCACACATATCCACCAACTGTTACATGAACTCTGCACTAGTATAACACAAAAATCAACATGCCGACCACACTCAAATTATCTATACTGTGCATCATCTAGCACCGACCAAATAAATTAATACATATAGAACAAGCTACACAAAACAAGGTTCTACTCACAATACTGTACTTTTAACAAAAAGCCTCAGCTCTAACTCCAGAGAAGGGACATTGTAGCATTTTAGTCCATATTTGTAGATGACTCTTTCTCCAGCTATACGGAACTTTGACCATTGCAATTGTATTGAACTTTCCGCCAATTCTCTAACTGATAAAATCAATTATAACCTTGTTGCTTCCTGTTAAGTTGTGCTGCCTCCCGCATACTTATGGACAGCATCTGTACCGTAGACTGTTTCTTGCCGCAAACTTCTGCTGCCAGATCTTAGCATGGACTTATCCTCCGCATACTAGTATGCGGGAAGTCTGCAGCAAGCTTTTATTCTGCTGCATACTTTAGCTTACTCTTGCTGCAGACTAAAAAGTCTGCGGCAGATCTGCCGCATACTTTTCATTTTCTTATAGGATTTGGCAGCTATAGACTTGGTGCATAAATCGATCAGTGCCCAGTCTTTTGCAGGTAGATTTACCTCGTATAAACTGATCTAATGTCTTCTTGGGAGCTCTTCACAAGTAATACCGCGAGCCCTACCCTTTACAGACTTTATCTGGCCTCCATTCATCATCTTTGCAATATTTACAGTGAACATTGTCTCATATATAGATTTCTATGTAGTACTTTGACAGCACGATGATTTGGGTAGAGGTTTTTGTTAATAACAACGGGTTTTGTTTATTGTTCATAGATGGTTTGAAAACAGTTGCAATTAAAATTCTGCTGTTCTGGAAGTACTCAACCGTCACTTTAATTTCTCTCTGTTAACTGTAAATTCTGAACACGATTAAATTACCTTTCGAGGATAACTCGAGCTTGGGTAAGGGGTGTCAAAGTTGTCGTCGGGATACTGGTAAAGACCGACCGAAAAGTTAGCGTAACTTTGCTTTCTGATGTGAATGGTTCTCAAATCTTGGGGGCTATGAGACATGTGGGTGTGGTACTCCCGGTTGACCGAACAGTTCACATCAATCTCAATATTGGGTTCGGTGCTGCCTCCAGACCTGGCGACCTTCACCATATTGGAGTACACAAATCGATGTTCATCTTCCTGAAGACAAAACAAGCAAACTCCACTGATGCTGATATTGACACTCGTGTCAGCTTGGCTATGAGGGAATGGTAATTGGGCAGTCACCCTCAATGAAATTGAAACATACATTGTTATAAAACGTGGGTGCAGTGAGAAATTACGTCAAGTTGAGTTCAAACATCATATAAAGTTATGGTTACAATTTCTAAAAAAAAAAAAGCAGAATTTGTATTTTTTTTACAAAGGTGCTACGACAAATTAATCTTTGTATATCGATATTTAGATAGATATTTTTACCAAATTTGTCAGATAGAATACTAAACCCACGGTATACGGATTGTTAAATGTAATTCGTCAAATGAATTGTCTTTAAAATATTTTTATGCTGTTGAGGCTTTCTATCAGTAGGCGTACAAACATTGAACGTTATAATATCATCGAAATAATTTCACTTGATGTATTTCGCAAAAGTAATTGATTTATGCTGCATGCATCAACGTCACAAATTATCTTCAAGATCCATATATACAACCGAAGTCAAATAAGTAAAAAAAGGATATAGGACCAAAAGTTGTTTGAGGGGGAAAGACGGAGGGAATCAGAGACCTTGGTATACCGTAATTATGTCAACCTTAACTTTAAAAAAATGTATAAAATGGCTCAACAACAAGAAATGTGACTTCCCATATTTTTCGACCTACCTGGAGCACAGACGCCCGATGATGGTGATAATAATACAATTACATGTATATATAAAATGCGTAAGCTATGCATGAATTTACATCTAAAAATTAAAGTCATAGATGCGAACTTCACTGATGTTACCTGTGCTGCTGTTCCGCAGTCATTGAATGTCGTTGATATCGCGATTGTCTCTGCATCGAGATCGTACCCACTGCAACTCAAGTTCCGGAAGGTAACCCGATCAGCCGGTGTGATGTCCAACATGTCCTTGTCCAGATATACCGTCATGGAGGTGTCATCACATTCCAAGTCTATACCCGTGGAAACTGTGTGAAACAATGCATTTACATGTATTATGTGCTGTTTAATCTAGAAAAATATGTATTCGCTCGAAATTGATATATAGTCTTAAGAGCCATAGTCACGGGTCAACTCAACCACAACTAGGATGTCAACTAGTACTGGAATGCAGGCACATATTCAAGAACATGGACTGTTTAGGTGTATTGGTGTACAGATTGTGGGAGGAAAACAAAAGTATTTTTCCACACTGTCATGGCTGTTTCCGTTGCATTATGGGTGTCATTGGTGCAACCTTTTTCTGATATTAGTAGAAAAGAGGTCATTTTTCATCCTGTCATGACAGTGGGCCTTTAAACATTGGCAGCGATCCCGGGGTCGGGGGAAGTGTCCTCCTCGATTTTTGGTGGGGCTGGGGGTGATCATCCCCTCGATTTTGTAAAAATTAATATTTTCTATATTTATAAAAAGCATTTTTGATAAACTTTATCAGCAAACCTATTCAAAAGGTTAATGTAGCGAAAATAAGTTATTAAACTTTACTAATGAGGGTGGGTGGGATTTCAAAGTGATAATTTCCACTTTTTTAAACAATGTATACGGTGTATCCTTAGGGCGATTTCCCCCGCGCAAGGGTTTTTTTTTATTTCGCCTTCGGTATTTTCGCGCCCCCCCCCTCCCTCCTTACCTGAAATCTCCGCTGCTGGTCTCGAAAATAGTACGAAAATATACTTCCTCGAACTGTCTAAAAAAAAAACTCGCTGTGGTTGAGTGGGTCTAGAATTGTTTATGGTGTAAAACAATCTCCTTTAGACTACCACTTTAGGCATAACTCTGAAATTTACGTTGTTTTGTTTGAGTACATCACAAAATACTGAACTATATAAGTTTGAGCGAATACAGTAATGCTTTAATTAAAAAAATCCTGACTATCCACAATCACATTGAAAAAAAAGCATGTGAAATCATGTCATGTTCCACAACCCCCCCCCGTTAAAAAACGGGGGGGGGAGGGGGGTATTTAACGCCATCTTGACTAGCCATTACATTGTTTCTTCTTATCGCACAAAACTACGTGAGATTATTGTATAGACATGTCATTTCAAGGTGTAATCTTCTGCAAAGATTCAGATTGTTGGAAATAACGATCAATTGTTTAATAACAAGAAACTTAAATTGTATCATGTTTGTCAGTAAATTTAGTCAAAAGTAAGATATTGCCGTCATAAACATCTAGGCCTTACCTAAAAGCGGAAAAGTTTTGAAATATTATTTTAATTTGTCATGATTGGTCATTTGACGACGTAGGTTGTATGATTATTATAAGAAAACTATAGGCATCACTAATTATCTTGAAGAATGAATGCATAGTACAATCATGAATTAAAGATGTCAGGAACCATTTCAAAGTGTGATTACTCTATTTTAATAGCACAAAATCATCTGAGAACAAAAATCGAAGCCTTTTTGCAAAATTTCTAGAGTAATACCGTCGTCAGTGCAATATTGGCCATACAGTAAATCGTCGATGGCGATCTCATTGGAAGAAGGTGATCCTACTACGCCCTCAACGATAAACTTTCCAGGTCCGCTGTAGTCTTCATTCTTCACTTGGGCTTGGTGCCACTGGTTACCTAAGTCACCAGATCGAGACCAGATGAGGAGGGTCGATTGATGTATGTCTACCGGCTGGAAGTATACATGTAGGGTTCCATTGGTGACACCAAACATGTGGTACCAGAACCGGAAACAGTACGGATCACTTCCGGAAGTATTTGAAAGTGGACTGATCAGCGAAGCCCTTCGCCTGAGCACGGGTCGAGGCATCAGTGAACATGTAATACCCAACCTTTCGGAAGAAAGAAAAACCCGAATGTTTGAAACAATATGAAATGATCAAAGAGACTCAAACGATGATTGTTTCCAGACCTAATGTTGTCTCCTTTCACTTTTTTTAAAATATAAGATAACCACTTTGCTTACCTATTACTTGTATTTTCAAGCCATAGCATACTTGTGACCCGTCACCACATGACCCTGATAAGTCGCATAACCCCAAAGGTAAGGAAAGGGTCAAATATCGTAATTTAAGTATGAAAGTGAAGTGTCCTAAAAAAATCAAAAGTTCATGAACTTCACTTGGTGAAAAAGTTTGAATATATTTTTCACCCAAAATATTTTCTTTCTATATATTTTTTTGATTAATATTATAAGATATGTGACTTCATCAGGGTATCGTGGTAACAATGCACACCTGAGAGTTGACTTCAAGTCACCTGACCTGAAGTCATGTTCGTGAACTTAGAATTTTTTCAACCTCGGAGAGTGTAATATACGGGCGGCAATGGATTGCTTGCTGCACTACGGTCGGCAATGGATGCTATCACGATTGTGGAGGAAACACAATGCCTTTGAATTGATTATTCTAGGATGTTGTTTATGTTCAACTGGTTTGTCGTCTAGTGTTTTTTTTTTTTTACGTTTCCTTTATTAATCAGAATACCTATGAGCATCGATGTAGGAGGGTGGTCGCATATTGGAACAGCCACTGCGTGCATACCGTACGTGTAGTGTCTGCAGGGTGGCTGCAGAGGTTGCAGCAGAGCGATAGTCGGTACTGTCCGCCGCGCGTTCACGTTGTAAAGTAGCAAGTACATATGCACGGAGTCCGCAAATAAACACACGCGTAGCTAGCCGACCTTGTTCATTGTATAAAAGCTAATGTAATCGTGTCTGAAATTCAACAGTAAATAGACCATCTATAATAATTTCTTATTCTATTATTGACGCAAAGAAACGACGAAATTGTCCTCCCAAGCACGTAACAGGTTTAGGAAAGGAAAAAAAATCCCTACCAAATTATTTCTTAATAAAAGATTCACTGGTCCTTTTTGTAGAAAAGGAAATACTTTTAACATTTGAATAAGACTACATTCATTAGCTATTCTAATATTCGACAGTACCCCTCCGGGAAGTGATGCAAGGACGGCAGCATCTACGCCACACCATACATTACATGTGTATTGCTAATTCGTTCAAAAAATTCTAAGTTCAAGAACATGACTTCAGGTCAGGTGACTTGAAGTGTTCTGACTTGAAGTCAACTCTCAGATATGCATTTCCATTGCTGCATATACATATATATATATATATATATATATATATAATATATATCTTGAAACAAAAGCGTTGATTTTAAACTGACCAAGTTGCCTACTTCACCGAAATAACGGTGTAGTTATTAAAAACATCCGACAACCCAGCAGGTACTTACGAGCTATAAAAGGATGCAGGGTGTCTAAAAAGCACAGTAATGATATTATATAACCTATAATATCATTATGGAAATAATCTTTTCTTACATTTTACGAAATCACAGTCACAGTTTGCTGGGTGACATATCGATTCTGTGCACTGCCACTTCTTCCTTAAGGAAAAACAATCTCAAGAAAGAGTATAGAAAATTATGAAACAGGTCGCTGAGGTTTACAAAAAAATCACAGAATGCAATTGTAATGTATGTTATTCCTTGGAATATCATGAGCCCAACCACTATTATTGATTTGTCTAATTTCATTTCGTGAATGTCATAGTGGCAAAATAATTAAATAACGCGAGTTCGTTCGAAATTTTCAACAACTCTTATGACATAAAACTTATCAGAAAGAACAATTATGTTACCAAATACATAAGGGAAAATTAATGTATTCATTTCTTCTTCTTTTTCTTTTTCTTGTTCTTCTTTTTACCTCTCGTTACAAGACGCCTGGAGAAAGTAAGAAAAAGAAAAAAAAAAGAAAAAAGAAAAAAGAAGAAACAAAAGAAAAGAAGAAAAGAAAGATTTCCTTCCTTTGTTTATTTTCGACTTCTAAATGTTTACAACTAATATTGCTTACTAGAATTTTGGTAAGTGTGGTCACGAGATGGTCCTGTATTAGGTGAAGACGTGGGTCCTGACCGCCTACTCCAGTCAAAATCGTCCTGGTAGGATTGTTGAAAACCGCACAAATTACTGCCGAACGTCTCGAAATCACACCACCAGTCAAATGAATCTGTGTATAGGAATTATGATTGTAGCACATTGCACATCATGTTTACACGGTGTTCAGACTACGGTGAATTTATGACTCTTTTTATATAAACCTAAATCTACTTTGACTGACGCGTGTTCTGAAATTAGATGATCTGACATCTAATCTACCTTAGGGCTCAGGATTATTTAAACAGAAGATAAGCTGATTAAGGCCTAGTGAAACACGAAGTTTTATGTACTTTCTGACCGTACTGTACTTGGAATAATATCTACGTACCTTATACAGACAAGTTTACTCGTTGTTATTGTATCACTGTACTTTGAAAATATGCGATTGTGTTCAAGTGGATGAGATTCAAATTGATATGTAAAGGTTAATTTAACTTTCTCTTCGTGACGTTTTGAATATTTTTTCAGTTGATATCAAAATTGTTCGTTCCACTTCCATTCTACATGATTATCCAGTGGTACATTAATCATGTATCACTCACTGACATGCACAGGCGCGCCGGAACACTTTTAGTTTTGGAGGGGCAAAATCTCGATGGGGGCACATTTATGAAATAGTGTGAGATCCTCGGCGAGGGAGGGAAGCGACCGAGCGGGGAGGAGGGTGTGGGCAGGCGCGGTTCTAGAGCAGAAATTTTAGGGGGCTACTGGGGGCTTGACGGAAACATGCGAGAGAGTTTAGCGACCGACCGGGGGAGGGTGTGGGAGGGGGATACCCCCATCCACGCAGTAGGAACTTTTTGAAAATACGCATAGAAAAGACGTCATTCTATAGGCATGGTAAATACATATTTTAAAGGTATACTTTCTGAAAATTATTAGGGATGATCATTGTAGTCAATTTTTCATAAAAGATGTAGAGGAAGATATGTGAAAACTGTAATTGGGGTCATACTTCGTACAACCGGGGTGTGGGAGGGGGATTCTCCCTAGCTGGGGAGGGTGGTATCCCTCCCACAACTTTATGAAAATACGCGTAGCAAAGACGTTTTCTAGGCATATTTTACTTGAGATTGGGTAGACATACTTACGAGAGAGCGAATCAACCGAGCGGGGGAGGGTGTGGGAGGGGGATACCCCCTCGCACGGCAGGAAATTTTTGAAAATAGACATAGAAAATACGTGATTCTAGGCATGGTAAAAACATATTCTAAAGGTATATTTCATAAATAGGGACTCTTTGAAAAAACAGAGTTTAAAAGTTGCGTTTATAGAGCATTCAAAAACACATTTCTAAGGAATTAAATATAATAACAAATTACCTGCGAAGGTTATGAAAACTATTCATTTTACTAAGTACGACTACGAGTCAGTAGCGTAGCCAGCTTTTTGCCATTGGGGGGGCAAGGCACCTGAATGTACCGACAAACTCCCGACGTACCGACATTTTTCGTATTGTGTAATGATAACAGTTTAATGATTTACGATGACATGCAGTGAATAAGGGCGGGTCTCGCTTTTTGGTAAGGGTGTTTTTTTTAGCCAATGGTGATGGGAGCAAATTAAAAAATTGCATATATTTGCGCGCGAAGCGCGCCGAAAATTTTTGAATTGTCTATGTGTGCGCGCAAAGCGCGCCGAAAATTTTCAAAATGTGTATGTTTTCGTGCGGAGCGCGACGAAATTTGAAAACTATATGTTTGCGCGCGAAGCGCGCCACAAATTTGAGAATTGTGTAGGAAAATAAGATCATACAAATTTTTCACTTGGCATCTCAAGGGGGATTAAACCCCCTAACGCCCACCCCTGTAGATCCGCTACTGATACAAATATAAGATGCTTCTACTAATAATGGTAATGTATGCGCGAGTGAGCGAAGCGAACGAACGCTTCAGACATCAGTTTTCAAGTCAAAGAAAGTTGAATTTCTACAACCGCAACGAAGCCTTCTGATGTTCTGATATTATTGATATCAGCACTCAGCAGTACTCTAATTTAATAGGAACACACACGTATAATCATACAAGAAGTTTTGTTATTCAACATTGCTTGGGAAAACCATTTTTCGAAGTTTATGGGAAATTCTGTGGCAGATCAGCGACATGACTATTCCTCCGCATAATACCTAGTTATGCGGAAAAGTCATGCAGCAAAGCTTTTATTGCTGCTTGTGCGATACTTTAGCTTTATCTTGCTGCAGACATAAAAGAATCTGCGCGGCAGATCTGCCGATATTTTCATTTTTCTAATAGGATTTGGCAAGTCTTATAGATCTTGGTGCATAAATCGATCACGACTGGCCCATGTCTTGATTCGGCAGGTAATTTACCGTCGTTATAACGATTCTAATGTCTTCTTGGGAGCTCTTCACAAGCTAATACCGAGCCCTTACCCTGTAACAGACTTTATCTGGCCTCCATTCATCATCTTTTGCAATATTTACAGTGCAAGCATTGTCTCATATATAGATGTGTCTATGTAAGTACGTTGACAGCACGATGATTTGGGTAGCAGGTTTTTGTTAATAACAACGGCGTTTTGTTTATTGTTCTAGCATGGTTTGAAAACAGTTGCAATTAAAAATTCTGGCTGTTCTGTGTATAGTACTCACCGTCACTTTAATTCTCTCTGTGTAAGTAAATTCTGAACACGATTAAATTATACGCTTTCGAGGATAAACTCGAGCCTTGCGGAAGGGTGCTCAAAGTTGTGCGCGGGATACTGGTAAATGACCGACGGAAAGTTAGACGTAACCTTTGCTTTCTGCATGTGAGGTTCTCTAATCTTTGGGCTATGCAGACATGTGGGGTGCGTACTCCGCGTTGACCGCACTACAGCTTTCACATCCACATCTCAATTATTGCGGTTCGGTGCTGCCTCAGAACCTGGCCGAACCTTCACCATATTGGAGCTACACAAATCGATGTTTCATCTCCGAAGACAAACAAGCAAACTCCACTGATGCTGATATTGACACTCGTGTCAGCTTTGGCTATGAGGAAATGGTAATTGGGCAGTCACCCCAATGAAATGAAACATACATTGTTATAAAACGTGGGTTGCGACGTGGAGAAATTACTCAAGTTGAAGTCAAACATCATATAAAGTTATGTGTTTACAATTTCTAAAAAAAAAAAAGCAGAATTTGTATTTTTTTTAGCAAAGGCTGCTACACGACAGAATTAATCTTTGTATATCGATATTTAGATAGATATTTTTACCAAATTGTCAGATAGAAATACTAAACCCCACGTATACGGATTGTTTAAATGTAATTCGTCAAATGAATTGTCTTTAAAAATATTTTTATGCTGTATGAGGCTTCTATCGAGTAAGCGTACAAACATTGAACGTTATAAAATCATCGAAATATTTCACTTGATGTAATTTCGCAAAAGTAATTGATTTATGCCTGCATGCATGCAGACGTCAGCAAATATTCTTCAAGATCCATATATACAAACCGAAGTCCAAATAAGTAAAAAAGGATATAGGACCCGCCAAAAGTTGTTTATGAGGGGGAAAGAACGGAGCGGAATCAGAGAGCTTGGTATACGCCGTAATTATGCTCAACCTTTAACTTTTTAAAAAAATGTATAAAATGGCTCAACAACAAGAAATGTGACTTCCATATTTTTCGACTACCTGGAGCACAGACGCCGATGATGGGTGATAAATAAATACAATTACAATGTATATTATAATGCGTAAGCTATGCATGAATTTTACATCTAAAAATTAAAGTCATAGGATGCGAACTTCAGCTGCATTGTTAGCCTGCTGCTGCTGTTCCGGCAGTCATTGAATGTCGTTGATATCGCGATTGTCTCTGCCATCGAGATCGTACCCACTGCAACTACGTTTCCGTTAAGGTAACCCGATCAGCCGTGTCGATGTCAACAAAGTCCTTGTCCAGAATACCGTCATGGCGGTGTCATCAACATTCCAGTCTATACCGTGGAAACTGTGTGAAACAATGCCATTTACATGTATTATGTGCTGTTTAATCTAGAAAAATATGTATTCGCTCTGAAATTGATATATAGTCTAAGAGCTATAGTCACGGGTCAACTCAAGCCACAACTAGGATGTCAACTAGTACTGGAATGCAGGCACATATCAAGTAACATGGACTGTTTAGGTGTATTGGTGTACATGATTGTGGGAGGAAAACAAAAGTATTTTTTCGCACCACTGTCATGGCTGGTTTCCGCTTGCATTATGGGTGTCATTGGTGCAATACCTTTTTCTGATATTAGTAGAAAAGAGGTCATTTTCATCCTGTCATGACAGTGGGCCTTTAAAACATTGCACGCGATCGCCGGGGTCGGGAAGTGTCCTCCTCATTTTTGGTGGGCTGGGCCGCGTGATCATCCCTCGATTTTGAAAAATTAATATTTTCTAATATTTATAAAAAAGCATTTTGATAAACTTTATCAGCAAACCTATTCAAAAGGTTAATGTAGCGAAAATAATGTTATTAACTTTTACTAATGAGGGTGGGTGGGATTTCAAAGTGATAATTATCCACTTTTTTAAACAAATGTATACGGTATCCTTAGGGCGATTTCCCCCGCGCCCAAGCTTTTTTTTTATTTCGCCTTCGGTATTTCGCGCGCCCCCCCCTCCCTCCTACCTGCAAATCTCCGACTGCTGGTCTCGAAAATAGTACTAAAATATATTGCTCGAACTGTCTAAAAAAAAAAAAACTCAGCTGTGGTTGAGTGGGTCTAGAATTTGTTTATGGTGTAACAATTCTCCTTTAGACTACCACTTTAGGCATAACTCTGAAAATTTACGTTGTTTTTTTGAGAATACATCACAAAATACTGAACTATATAAGTTTGAGCGAATACCAGGTAATGCTTTAATTTAAAAAAATAATCCTGGACTATCGCACAATCACATTGAAAAAAAGCATTGAAATCATGTCATGTTCCACCAAAACCCCCGCCCCTTAAAAAAACGGGGGGCGGGGGAGGCGGGGTATTTAACGCCTCTTGACTAGCCATTACATTGTTTCTTCTTATCGCACAAATACGTGAGATTATTGTATAGACATGTCAGTTCAAAAGGATGTAATCTTCTGCAAAGATTCAGATGTTGGAAATAACGATCATATTGTTTAATAACAAGAAAACTTAAATTGCTATCATGTTTGTAGTAAATTTAGTCAAATAAGATATTGCCGTCAGATAAACATCTAGGCCTTACCTACAAAGCGGAAAAGGTGGTTTTGAAATATTATTTTAATTTTTCATGATTGGTCATTTGACGACGTAGGTTGTATGATTATTATAAGAAACTATAGGCCATTCACTAATTATCTATGAAGAATGAATGCATAGTACAGATCATGAGATTAAAGGATTCAGGAACCATGTTTCAAAGCTGTGCATTACTTCTATTTTAATAGCACAAAAATCATCTGAAGAACGAAAAATCGAAAGCCTTTTGCAAAAATTTCTAGCAGTAATACCGTCGCAGCTGCCAATATTGGCCATACGCAAAATCGTCGGATGGCGATCTCATTGGAAGAAGGTGATCCTACTACGCTCGCCGAACGATAAACTTTTCCAGGTGCGCTGTAGTCTTCATTTCACTTCACGTTGGGCTTGGTGCCACTGTTTACCTAAGTTCACCAGATCGAGACCAGAATGAGGGAGGCTCGATTGAATGTATGTCTACCCGGCTAGGAATGTATACATTTAGGGTTCATTGGTTGACAGCCACAACATGGGTACCAAGAACCGCGAAACAGTACGGCAATCACTTCCGGAAGTATTTGCAAGTGGACTGATCAGCGAAGCCCTTTCGGCCTGCTAGCACGCGGTCCGAAGGCATCAGTGAACATGTAATACCGCGAGATTCGGAAGAAAGAAAAACACCGGAATTGTTTGAAACATATATGAAACTGGATCAAAGAGACCAAAACGGATGGATTGGTCCGAGACGCGTGAACGTTGTCTCTTTCACTTTTTTAAAATATAAGATAACCACTTTGCCTACCTATTACTGGTGTATTTTCAAAGCCATAGCCATACTTGTGACCGTCACCACATGACCCTGATAAGTCGCATAACCCCAAAGGTAAGCGAAAGGTCCAAATATATCGTAATTTAAGTATGAAAGTGAAGTGTCCTAAAAAGTCAAAAGTTTCATGAACTTCAGCCTTGGTGAAAAAGTTTGAATATATTTTTCACCCAAAATTATTTTCTTCTATATATTTTTTTGATTAATATTATAAGATATGTGACTTCATCCAGGGTATCGTGGTAACAATGCACACCTGAGAGTTTGACTTCAAGTCAGAACAACTTCAAGTCACCTGACCGTTGAAGTTCATAGTTCAGTGAACTTAGAATTTTTTCAACACTCGCAGAGAGTGTAATATACGGGCGGGCAATGGATTGCTTGCTGCACTCACGGTCGGCAATGGATGCTATCACGATTGTGGAGGAACACAATGCGCTTTGAATTGATTATTCTAGGATTGTTGTTTGATGTTCAACTGGTGTTGTCGTACTAAAGTGTTTTTTTTTTTTTTTACGTTCCTTTATTAATCAGAATACCTATTGAGCATCGATGTAGGAGGTCGTGGTCGCATATTGGAAACAGGCCACTGCGTGCAATACGTACGTGTAGTGTCTGCAGGTGGCTGCAGAGGTGCCAGCAGAGCGATAGTCGGGTTACTGTCGCGCGTCTGCGTCTCACGTTGTAAAGTAGCAAGTACATATGCCCGGGAGTCCGCGAAGATAAACACCACCGTAGCTAGCCGCGACCTTGTTCATTGTATAAAAGGCTAATGTAATCGTGTCTTGAAATTCAAGCAGTTAAAATAGACCACTCATTTAAATAATTTCTTATTCTATTTGACGCCAAAGAAACGACAGAATTGTCGCTCCCAAGCAGTAACAGGTTTAGGAAAGGTAAAAAAGCCCTACCAATTATTTCTAATTAAAAGATTGCACTGCGTCCTTTTTGTAGAAAAGGAAATGACTTTTAACATTGAATAAGGAAACTACATTCAATCTAGCATTTCTAATATTCGACAGCATACCCCTCGGGAAGTGAGTGCAAGGACGGCAGCCATCTACGCCCACACACATACATTACATGTGTAATTGCTAATTCGCTTCAAGAAAAATCTAAGTTCAAGACACATTGACTTCAGGTCAGGGACTTGAAGTGTTCGCAACTTTAGTCAACTCTCAGATATGCATTTCCATTGCGTGCATATATATATTTATATATATAGATTATATATAGATATATAATATATATATATTAATATATATATATAATATCTTGAAACAGAAAGCGTGAATTTTAAACTGACACAAGTTGCCTACTTCAGCGCGAAAGTAACGGGTGTAGTTATTTAAAACATCCGACACCCAGCAGGTACTTACGAGGCTTATAAAAGGATGCCAGGGTGTCTAAAAAGCACAGTAATGATATATATATAACCTATAATATCAATTAGTGCGCAAATAAATCTTTTCTTACATTTTACCGAAATCACAGTTCACAGGTTTGCTGGTGACATAATCGATTTGCTGCACTGCCACTTCTTCCTTAAGGAAAAACAATCTCAAGAAAGAGCTTATAGAAAATTATGAAACAGGTCGTGAGGTTACAAAAAAAAATCAGCAGCATGCAATTGCTAATGTATGTTTATTCCTTGAAATCATGAGGCCAACCACTATTATTGATTTGTCAATTTCATTTCGTGAATGTCATGTAGCAAAATAATTGTGGATATCGTTTTGCCGTATGAACACAAATGATTAGATAACGCGAATTCGTTCGAAATTTTTCAACAACTTCTTCATGACATAAAACTTATCAGAAAGACAATTATGTTACAAATACAAAGGGAAAATTAAATGTATTCATTAATCTGTCTTCTTTTCTTTTTCTTGTTCTTCGTTTTTACCTCTCGCTTCAAGTAAGCCTGGAGAAAGTAAAGCAAAAAAAAGAAAAAAAAAAGAAAAAAGAAAGCAACAAGAGAAAAGCAAGAAAAGAAGATTTCCATTTCTTTGTTTATTTTCGACTTCTGAAAATGTTTTACAACTATAATATTGCTTACTAAATTTTGGTAAGTGTGTGACCGGCGGGGCGCGGCCGCGTCACGAGATGGTCCTGATTAGTGAAGACGTGGTCCTGACCGCCCTAACTCCAGTCAAAATCGTCCTGGTAGCATTGTTGAAACCGCACAAATTACTGCGAACGTCGTTCGAAATCACACACACGTCAAATGAATCTGTGTATAGGAATTATGAGTGTAAGCACATTGCACATCATGTTACACCGGTGTTCAGAACTACCGGTGAATTTATGACTTCTTTTTATATAAACCTAAATCTACTTTGACTGACGGCGTGTCTGAATTAGATGATTGACACTAATCTACCTTTACGGGCTCAGGATTATTTAAACAGAAGATAAGCCTGATTAAGGCTAGTGAAACACGAGTTTTATGTACTTTCTGACGCGTACTGTACTTGGAATACTATCTACGTACTATAGCAGACAATTTACTCGTTGCTTATTGTATCACTGTACTTTGAAAATATGCGATTGTGTTCAAGTGGATGAGATGTCAAATTGATATGTAAAGGGTTAATTTAACTTTCTCTCGTGACAACGTTTTGAATATTTTTTCAGTTGATATCAAATTGTTCGTCCACTTCATTTCTAGCATGATTATCCCAGAAAAAAAAAATCGGTACATTAATGATGTATCAGCTCACTGACATGCACAGCGCGCCGGACACACTTTTAGTTTTAGGGGGCAAAATCTCGATGGGGGCCAGCATTTATGAAATAGTGTGAGATCCTCGGCGAGGGAGGGAAGCGACCGAGCCGGGAGGAGGGGTGTGGGTCAGCGCGCGTTCTAAGAGCGAGAAATTTTTAGGGGGCTAACTGGGGGCTTGACGGAAACATGCGAGAGAGTTTAGCGACGCGACCGGGGAGAGGTGTGGAGGGGGATACCCCATCCACGCAGTAGGAACTTTTGAAAATACGCATAGAAAAGACGCCATTCTATAGGCATGGTAAATACATATTTTAAAGGTATACTTTCTGAAAATTATTAGGATGATCATTGTAGTCAATTTTTCATAAAAGATGTAGAAGGAGTATGTGAAAACGTGTAATTGGGGTCATGACTCGCTACAACCGGGGTGTGGGAGGGGGATACTCCCTAGCTGGGAGGGTGGTATCCCTCCCACAACTTTATGAAAATACGCGTAGCAAAGACGTTTTCTAGGCATATTTTACTTGAAATTGGGTAGACATACTTGCGAGTGAGCGAATCAACGCGAGCGGGAGGGTGTGGGAGGGGATACCCCCTCCCGACGGCAGGAAATTTTTGAAAATAGACATAGAAAATACGTGATTCTAGCCATGGTAAAAAGTATTTTTAAAGGTATATTTCATAAATAGGACTCTTTGAAAAAACAGAGTTTAAAAAGTTGCGTTTATAGAGCATTCAAAAACACATTTCTAAGAGAATTAAATATATAACAAATTACCTGCGAAAGGTTATGAAAAGCTATCATTTTACTAAGGTACGACTACGATACAGGCGAGCGAGCGAGCGCTTCCAGATGTATACAGCATGTCACGTCTGATCAAGTAAATTTTGTATTACGCCTCGTTTTGACTCAAAGTAACAGAATCATTTTATCATGTAATATCCTTTCAGAAACATTTATTTAAACGTATATGCCGAGAAACGACCGCGAGCGAGAGATCAAATCATAGTAATCTCCATTTTCTTCATGAACGTACGTACATGTATGTCACAAATGATGTGGGCTTATTAGCCAATAATATGTGTTATTCTTTCAGCATATAGATATCACTTGTATTGCGGAGCCTTTTACTTTGCCATTCGTTTACATGTAGTCTGAAATGTATTCATATTAAAAGCTTAAACGTGACCGCGTTGTTCAAGCATGAAAAATACTCTGAATATTGCTAGAAAGCTAGAAGAAAGGAAACAAAATGAAGGGTTTACTAAAGGTATGTTTCACGGGGGCACACTCGTCGAAGGCGAGGCCATCATCTATACACTAAATTTACTTATAAGTGCAAGTGGCCCGTCAGGGGCGAAAATTTCGCATTTTTCAGCTATGAAATTGACAACATTTTAGACAAGAAAATTGCCTTAATTTCTCGTTTTTTCTTTTAATAATTGATTATTATCTATTTTTCACCTTTCAGGGGGCACATTGGGGGGCAGGGGGGGGGGGCAAAAACTCGTTTTGCCCCCCCAAAAAAAAATTGTTTGGGGGGGGGGCAAGTGCCCTCTGCCCCCCGCCCGCTTCCGGCGACCCTTGACATGGCATTACCTGTGTCGAGATGAGACTATGCAAACGTCTTGCGGACGGTAAAGTGTCGCCGCTGCCGATCCATCGATATTTCA
>JZLH01S0318866.1:0-11937 GCA_001188425.1 Eucidaris tribuloides
CCATCGACTGCGCGCAGTCGAACTGCTCTAGTTTTAAATAGAATTTCGCCTATCTCGAACATATTTTCAAGTCCCGAAAGGAGCAAACGTGTTAAATCATTCGCCTAGGTCGAAGTGGCCACAGCTATCATTCTCGATGGTCTTAATGGGTTGACCTTTGATCTCTGCCTGTCAGCATGACGTAAAGATATCATATAATATTTCCCATTCCCTCTCTGCCTTTCTCATTTTTCCCCTACAGTCATAACAGCCTCCATTTCCCTAAACATGTTTCTTCATCTCTAACATAGAATTGTATACAGAACAGAACTATAACTCGAATTTCATCTAAGTCGACATGATTTGTGTGGTCCCCAGTGATTCGACTTATGCAAAGTTTACTGTATCAGGATGTAAAAATTTTGTGCAGTTGTTTATCTGCCAAATTTGTGAAACTGAAACCGCCATTAAGTGTGTAGCATACATAAAATTTGTAAATGGGACTTGGGTCTTCTGCTGAGTCCCCTTTCTTTGATCATTTTATCCCTTGATAAACTTCCTACCGGTTCTCTTACTTTGCATCCCTCCTACTTCACATCCATCACCAAATATCACATCTTAATTCTTAATATTTTTCTACCCAGATGAGTAAATCATGATGATAATAACGATAATAAAATGATAATGCAAGTGTGCTATAAAAATGTATTTTTATCATTATTATTATTATTATATGATATATTATTATTATTATTATTATTATTATTATTATTATTTTAACTCTAATTGCAACCCCTAGGGTGAATTCTTTTGTTCTCGGCCTATTCTTTTGATTCCCCATAACACACACTTTTTTTCACTGTAATGCTGTCCTCCCTATTGTGATGGAATAAACCCTATTGTTTGAATTTCCCCTATGGTGGCTTTTAATGATATTATCATTATTATCTAGTATTCTGCCTTCTTCCTGTCTTCGTCAGTTCTCTAGTCGTCCTCTTCTCTTCTTCACACATCCTTCTTCTCTCTTCTGTTCTTCTTTTCTCACTTCATTCTTCCACTATCTTGCTTCCTTCTTCCGTCGTTCTTCTTCCTTCTCTCTTCTTGCTGTCTTCTTCTTCTTCTTAGTAGTAGTAGTAGTAGTGGTAGTAGTATCATCATCATCTTCATCATAATCAACATTATGATTATCATTAGTACTAGTAGTACAGTAGTGATATTAGTAGTAGTATTACGAGTAGTATTATATTATTATTATTATTATTATTACTATTATTATTCAACTTATTATTTTTTTTTTACATATTTTTGTATATTTGTTCAAAGAGGTCCAACTCAAGATGCAGGCTGTGGGTATCTGTGGATCTGATGTTTCCTACTGGGTGAGGGGTTGCATTGGACATTTCAAGGTCACATCACCCATGATCCTGGGCCATGAGTCGAGTGGCATCGTTTCTGCTGTGGGTGAAGGAGTAACTCATCTCAAAGTGGGTAAGACATTAAAGACACTGTGGAAGCCCCATTAACCCGTTGGAGACGATTTGATTTTGCTATAACATGCATTTCCCATAGGAACCGACACGAGTTAACTCATACTTAGTTTCCAACGGGTTAAGAAATTTGTCAAAAATTTACCGTCAGACACATCTGACAGTGTTTGAATGACAAATTAGCAACCTAGAACACAAAACTTCTGACAGTTATGCTGTCACTTGTAAAATACTATAAAAATCGGCACATGATTAATTGTCAGTTGATAAAAATTCTGCAACACAGCAGTCTATGGGGAAAAATTGGAATGGGTCACTGAATGATTTGTTTTTGAAAAGCACACTAATGATCGTTGTGAACTGCAATTTTTCCAGAGCTCCATTTTTAGACCTTATCAGAGACACTGGTATCATGGGGTAACATGTAGCTCAGATTTTTAAACTTGATGTTATATGATGCCTTTAAAGGTTAGTGACATGATTGGTAACACTTGAAAATGCCTCAAGTCAAGAACCAAATGACTTGAAATATATACCAACTATACACTAGCAGGAGTGGATCACCTACCTGGGAGGATTTGTCTGTAATTTATTTACTTAAGGAGAATCAAGCATAAACATAGGAGTATCTTAATTTTTACTGGGGACGATAAAAATAAGCTCCATAGAGAGCCACACAGCAGGTTTCCATGGTACGAGTGATATCGACGTTGTTTATTTTAGAATGAGTCAACGTTTGACTACAAGATTTTCACAGCAGAATCCTTGCATAGTTTACTTGATTCTAGAGCAGTTTCAGTCCAAGTTGAGGACTACCCCCAATCATGTCATTTACCTTTAAAGGGAAGTGACATGATTGGGAGAAATAAAAATTGCCTAGAGCTATAAACCAAACTGGTTGAAAGATATGCCTAAGAAACACCAGCTAGAGTGTATCTCCTGGCTGGAAGAATTTGTCTTGAATTTGTTTACTTCAGGAGATTAAAGCATGAACAAACCAGTACTGAATTACTCTTGTGCCCCAAGAGAAATTAATCCCATAGAAAGCTACACAACAAATTTGCTAGTCACAAGGGAAACTGATGGTAGGTCTCTGAAAATGAGTCAACATTTGACTCTAAAAACTTCACAGCAGAATCATTTCATAGTTACTTGATTGTAGAATCTAGAATAGTTTTACCCCAAGTTGAGGGCTACCTCCAATCATGCTATTTACGTTTCACGCATTGAAGACAGTTTGATTTTGCTTCAACATGCATTTCCTATGGTGTCTAGTCTTCAATGGGTGAACTATCACATCTGACCTGTTCTAAGACACCTGGTGGTACATTCACTAAGGATATGTAACCACAACATGGTTTGTACTTGAGAAGGTGGAGACTTTTCTTTTGAAAAAAAATTATTTGTCACTTGACGATAAGGACTTGTTAGCCATTTTATCAGCAGTAACAAATATGCTTAAAGGCATTGTATAACAATGTTTCCAGTTTAAAAAATCTGAGCTACGTGATTCCCCATGCAACTAGTGTCTCTGATACGGTCTAAAAATGAAGCCCTGAAAAAATTGCAGTTTAAAATGATCATTAAGTGCTTTAAAAAAAGTGAAATTGAGAGGCCATTCCAGCTTTCCCCCATAGACTGCTGTGTTGCAGAATTTCCTATCGGCCGAGAATAATTAATGTGTCAATTTGTATCTGCACGATATTGTACTAGTAACAGCATAACTGTCCAAACTTTTGTGTTCTAGGGTGTTTATTTGTCCATTCAAACACTGTCAGATATGTCAGATAGCAAAGTTTGACAATTTTTTAAACGGGTCTTCCACAGTGTTATATAGCGTCTTTAAAGGCAGGGAATCTCATATGCAACCATCCTCCCTGTACAGCAAAATATTACTCATGCGCTTAGGCTATTAATGAAGGACATGTCTGTGAAATCTGAGGCTCAGTAATTATATAAAATTTGACAGATGTGCAAAGAAATCAATGGCTAGAATTTTTTTGTCTCTGTGAGACAATAATTCAAATCATAGTCTACGGTCACTATAATTCAGGGTTGGCATATTTCCCGGACAGTTGCCTTATAATATTTCCCGGACAGGTGGGAAATACCGGGAAATACTGGGAAATATAAAATACGCTACCATACGGGTGGGATAATTACTGTATGATAGTACTGGAATCTAAGAGGTTACTAGTACATGTTCTTTCAATGGTGTTTTTGGACAAGTTTGTTTATATTAGAGTTTGTCAATTAGTTAACTTTGATTATCTGTTGTTTTTATGAAACCAGATTTAATTAACATTGGGTCTGGCTCACTGCCTGATGAGCCTGCCCTTGTCTTGGACAAGAACAGTGGGCTAGACAGACTAGTCTGTCATTCATTGTTTGGGTACTAGATCTAGAGGCATTTAACAAATAAGTTCACTTTCAAGCATTCCAATTCAAGAAAAACTTCACCTGGGTCTGGATAATGGACACTGGTTATTAGCAAGGGCATCTAAACACCAGCAGAGTATCTAAGGTGTAGATGTGGACAAGAGAATGGACATGGGGATGCAGACATAGGGAGTCACTTGTAAGATGTGGCCCTGAGTCTACGTAGACAAAAGTGGCAAGTGTAGTCCGATAGACTGAGGGTTCAATACTGAGGGTACATAAGATCAAGGGTCCGATAGACTGAGGGTCTCATAGACCAATTTTTAAAAAGGGTCTGGTAGACCAACTTTCAAAAAAGGGACCAATTATCACAAAGGTTCTGATAGACCGATCGCATCCTTTTTGATAATCGGTCTGTCGGACCCTCTGTCGTTCAGACCCTTTCTGGTAATCAGTCTATCGGACCCGTTTTGAAAGTTGGTCTACCAGACCCTTTTTGATAATCAGTCTATCAGACACTTACCGTTAATATACAAATATATACTGCCATTAGAGGGTCTGGTTAAAACTATGGGCCCCGAGGTGACTGCAATAGTACTATTTTGCTGAGGGACGCAGCCCCGAAGCAAAATAGTACTATTGCAGTCACCGAGGAGCCATAGTTTTAAACCAGACCCTCTAATGGCAGAATATATTTGTTTTATATACTGCATTCATATATTTTTGTTTATTGATTGGTTAAAAGTATGATTAGATCTACATGATAACACATAAAATTATTTAATAAAAGAATATAATATAATAATTCGCTAGCACATCAAAACGCTGCATGAATGCACGCACGCAATAAGGTCAAATCGCGTCGCGAGCTGTCGAGCTAGCTAGTCGGTCGCGGGTGGGGCAAATAGTATAGCGCCCTCATCGTTGACAGATTTAATGTACTATCGGACTCGATAATGTACTATGGGACTCGATAAGAGTCATGAGAGGCCGATAGTACTTTACTATGCAGGGGTCGCGCTTAACTTTTTTTTAACTAGCCAGACGGACTAGTTAGCCGCAATTTTAGGTAGTCCGCCAGAATTCTGGCTAGCCCGCCCACAAAAATGACTAGTCCGCCTGTTTTGAATACACATGTTTAATTTCAAAAAGAATAATGTAAATTATGTACATGTAATCAACTGGCAATAGCCAATGGCCACCAGGCTACCCCCTCCCCCCTCCCCCACCCCGGTCCATGATGTGACAAGGCTCAGGCCTCGAACTCAGAACAAGTTCAGGGTCACGGGTTCGTGTTGGTATCTTCATCAAAATGATGAGCTCTGAGACAATTTACAGCGTGTTTTTAGAGGATCAAGTTAATGGAAGAAGGAGAAGAAGGGGGAGAAGGAGAAGGAAGAGAAGGAAAGGAAAGAGAAGAAAAGAAGAGAAGAGAAAAGAAGACAAGAAAAGAAAAGAAAGAAGAAAAAAGAAAAGAAAAGAGGGAAAAAAGAAAAAAGAATTTTAGTTTAGAAAAGAAAGGAAAGGAGGAAGAAGAAGAGGAGGAGGAAGGGGAAGGGGAAGAAAAGAAAAGAGTGAGGAGAAGAAGAAAAAGAAAAAGAAGCAGGAAGAGGAAGGGGAAGGCGAAAAAAGGAAAGAAAAGGAGCAAGAGGAGGAGGAGGAGAAGAGAAGAAGAGAAGAGGAGGAGGGAGGAGGAAGAGAGAAGGGGAGGGAAGTGAAGGGGAAGGGGAAGAAGATGAGAAGAAGGGGAAGGGAAGAAGAAGAGGAGGGAGGCGAAGGGGAAGAAAAGAAAAAGGAAGAAAGGAGGAGGAGGAGAAGAAAAAGAAGAACAGAGAAGAAGAGGGGGCAAGGGGAAGAAAAGAAAAAAGGAGGGGAGTGCAGAGAAAGAATAAGAAAAAGAGAGGAAGGGGAAGGGAAGAAAAGAAAGAAAAGGAGGACAGGGGGCCAGGAGGAGAGGAGAGTGAGAAGAGGGAGGTGAATGAGGAAGAGGAGGAGAGAAGGAAGGGGAAGGGGAAGAAAGAAAAGGCAAATAAAAGGAGGAGCGGAGGAGAGAAAGAAGACAAAGAAGATTTATCATTGATATCATGTATTTATTTAACTCATTTGTGCCGTGTCTTGTTTGTGTCTGTTTTCCATTCGAGGTCCACCCTCTTTCATTCAGTTTTTAGAATTAATAAAATAAAGGGAAATTAGATTATATTTTTTCAAAGTAGTAACATTGTTTTCAACAATTTTGAAAGCTTGTGTGGTTTTGTGTGTCTGTTGCAGTTGCCCAACCAAGTCACTGAAACTGAAAGTCGGAGTCGCGACTAACTAGTCACGACATCCGACTTACCGCCAGTGTGACAGTGTGGACCATAGACACGACATACTCCGTCAAAACATAAACACCGCATGCGTGGGACTATCAGGGGACTAACATTATACATGAAGTAAAAAAAAAAGATTTTGAAAACGTACTTACCACTATCATTGGATTGCCTGACTCATGAAAACACGGAGCACAATCTGTTTTAAAATAAATTTCCTCCCATACATCGCATCGGCCTATGCGCCTATCCCACACTGTACATGGTGAATCTGATGGTGGCTTGTTAGCGGGGCTGCGCCGAGGTACAGATTTCGGGCCAGAAGTTTGTTATTTCGTTCATATTTTGTTCGAATAAACATCAAGATTTTGAGTTCATTCATTGTTACATAAAATCATGCAACACTCGGTGCGACACTTAAGTAATATTTTAGCTAGCCACACGGACTAGTAAATATAGATTTTGGCTAGTCCGCCGTGATTTTTGCTTGCCATTGGCTAGCGGGCTACCGTTAATTTCGAACCCTGCTATGTACTCTCCGCTCCTAGACCGACAGAATAGTGTGTTTATTTTTAATCACGTGACATACTTTTAACTAATCAATGAACAAGAATATATGAATGTGGTATATAATGGAAAATATGTCCATCAGACCCTTCGTCTATTGGGTTTCCCCCAAAGTGGCAAACCCCCGGATTGACACTCTGGTGGAGCATGTTGGACAAAGGTGCCACTGCCATGGCATAATTACATCTGTTCACTTTCTGTTAAAAATCTATCCATTGTCAATTCACAATTTGTGACTTGTGAGTTCTATTTAGGTCATACTTTTATAGTAAAACCTACATGTACACCATACCATGTAGACTACCCACATGTTACATTTGACTGGTGTTGTGCATTTTGTAATGTATAAAGGGTCTGAAAAGGGAAGAAAGTCACTCTACTTCTGCTTGTTCATCACCCGTGACATCATTACCTTCTACAAACTGGCAATGTTTGTAATTACACTTGAGTCTTGGTCCTACACTATAGTTCATAATCTAAAACAATGTTATTGTGAAAAAACAAGGCCTCATAAAAAATACAAATCATTAAAAAGATGCTGAAATTAACATACAGTATGTTTGTATGTAATCCCTCTTCCTTTACAAACAAAGCTACACTATGTTCCATAATGCTATTAATGAACTTTTATATCACAACTGTCTGTCACTATCACATAAATGAACAATTTAATTGCACTGATAATTGTTGCTGTTAGGATGGCAATCATTTGCACTCTTCTAGTTACAACCAATAATCTTGGAATTTTCTTCTATTTTTTTCATGATCTAAATACAGTATCCGTCCACTATGAATATTGGCAATTAGCAGTTCTATTCAATTCCTTACTTAAGCCCATAATCCCACACACGTCCCATGGGGCAGTGTACAAACTATAGGCTACATTAACTATACAAGTTAATAAGAGTTTTTTTTCATGCATACTGTCTGGAAAACTGTCATAAGAAAAAGAATAAAAAAAGAAAGAATGCAGAATTGACTGGGGAAAATTTCTTGCATGGTCCTGATTGATACGTCAAGTTATAAACGTGGACTCGTGAACGAATATATAATTTCAAATATATCAAATGTAGGGGTACAGTTAAATAGAAATAAGTGAATATTTAGATCAGATTACCTATGTAGACAATTCTCTAGCAATATCTTCTCATTAACATGAAGAAAAAGTTGTCAAAATTGATGTTTTAATCTTATTTCCCGCTTTTTGCCATATTTACCGGAGGGCCTCTTATTTCCCGGACGGTATTTACCGGTAATTACCGCCGGTATTTCCCACCTTTGATATTTCCCGCCCAACCCTGCTATAATTCCACTAAAACTGAGTTTCTAGCTCCCATACTTCACTAAAGATTCTTATACGATATTTTCTTGGACTATATACACAGTGTTTTATTTTTAGCATGCAAAAGAGATGCTCTGCCTTTTTAATGAGAAAATGTGACCTAGTTTTCTAAACTTCTTCGTAAAAATAACATGTCAGCTGCCTTCCAGATAGAATTATTGGTACTTGGTGTCCAAGGTAATTCTTGTTTGTTGATTTGAAGTATTTGAACTCATTCTCTTATTCCTGAAGTCTGAATTCATATGTAATACATTGATGGTTATAATTTGTATCACAATACTTGTATCCAACAGTGTGTCATAAGTTTTGTTTTTCTTTTAATTCTTCTTGTTTCCTAGGAGATCGAGTGGCCATTGAACCTGGTATTCCATGCCGAGTTTGCGATAAGTGTAAAGAAGGGCGCTATAACATTTGCCCCAACGTGTACTTCTGTGCTACACCCCCTGACGACGGCTCTTTACGTCGCTATTACTGTCACGCTGCGGACTTCTGCCATAAGTAAATATATTCAATTTACATATTTGTAAGTGTGTGTATACGATGTTCAACCACATATAAGTCCTTCAGTTAAAGTGTGATACTATTTCCTTTCTGTTCGTTACAATTATGTTTTGGTTGATTGTATTAATGGTTTACTATTTCAACCATATTTATTTTGTACCATAGCTGTGCTAACAAAATAAGTTTTTGTTTTAAATTGGAAAAACTGGAAAAAAACTGTTCACATAAGTAGGCATATTAACACAAAGGGTTAAGTGAGGCATATATCTGAATTGAATTTCAAGAATGAGGGTAGGGAGACATGTTTTTGTTTTTGACTGATATGTGCCTAAAAGCTATAAATTAATACTTTGCCACGTATCTACAACTGACTGGACAATAGGCATATTAGTAGGTGTAAGACCACTCCTGTTTATGAGCTTTGTGTATACATAATTTGCTATATTCTGTTGTATTGTAATTGTTTTGTAAAGCCATGTCATGTGTTTTGTGTAATGTATTCATGTATTTGTAATATACAATTTTTAATTGTGTTAGAATGGGTACCCCATTAATCTAAGCTTCTCACTTTCAGGGTGTTACTAACTGTATCAGGAATGGAATGATTGTACTGTATTTATTACATGTATGGATTGTTGTAATGTATTTAATTTATAAATTATTGTAATTTAGAACTAGTAAACTATTGCACTGTGTACAGCTTGTCTCAAAAAATTGTGCCAGTGAAAAGTGCCCTCTTTGGCAATTACAAAATAATTTTGTGACATGCCACTTTCATCAAAGTCAAGGGCATAGTTCTAGCTTTCAAATATCATTTGTTCTGTTCAACTTGCTTGTTTTAATCTCGAGATATGTATAGTTTTAATAACGAAAGGGTAAAATCACAATTGTGCCACTACTAGAACCCTTTCATTGTTATTGTAAACTAACATATCTCAAGATTTAAACAAGGAAATTGACCAGAACAAACAGCATTTAAAAGCTTAGAGACTGTGCCCTTGACATTGATGTAACTATCATGTCACAACAGTTTTTTCTAATTACCCATTAGGGTGCTTTTGATTTGCACAATTTTTTGAAACACACTGTATACTGGTTACTTTCTATGATATGTGAAATAAATCTGAATCTGAATCTATTAAATTACAGGGATTGGAGTCAGAAAGCAATAACCTCCTGTACTGAACTTGAAGTGACTCATATAGCACAGGCTTTATTGGATTGCATAATGATTTCCTGTATGGACTAAAAGACTTGAAGGCTGATGACATGCTTTGGAACACATGAAAATGCCTTGACATGCAAATGAGTTTGAAAGTAAACCAATGTATACACTTCCTGGAGTGTAGATCTTGGCTGGAAGGATTTGTCTTGAATTAGTTTACTTGAGAAGAATCAAGCATGAACATACCAGTATTGAATTACTCTCATGCCCTGATAGAAATAAATCCCTTAGAAAGCAACACAACAATACTGCCATATTATTGGAATGTTTTACCATTTGTATAAAAACATTTCAGATTTTTAACCTGACAGAGATGATTCAAAGGACAGTGATATTCATAATATTTTTTGCTAATTTTTTGTTTGTTTACTTATCACATCTAGTGATGTTTTATTTGTTGATGTAGGATATAAATCAAATATACCATGCACTGTTTTGGAGGCACCAGTTGAAATTATGGGTCCTCTTTGGTGACTATTACTACCACTATTTACTACTATTTTATAAGGGGTGCATGCCGGTCACCTCAGAATCCATAATTTCAACTGGAGCCTCTCAGTGCAGGGTATATACTGATGACATTGTTATGCCTTATTCTCATTTTGGCTCTTTAAGGTTACCTGATCATGTCTCACTAGAGGAAGGGGCTCTGTTGGAACCCTTGTGTGTCGGAATCCAGGGATGCCGACGAGCTGGAGTGACGTTGGGAGATAATGTTCTCATCCTTGGAGTAGGTATGTATCAAATAAGCCAGTTCATAGTGAGAGTTTGCATATGTTAGAAAGAAGGTCATTTGTACAAAGCTTTTGTAAGAAGACTTGGAAAGCTAGGTCAGGGCATCCAAAATTTTACACAGAATTTTAACATTCAACGATTATGCCAATTTATACAAATTTTTGTCTTGGTGGATTTTGATTTTGTTTCTGTCATTTGATAGGGCTTGGTGGGGGCTTTCAAATTTCCATGCAGAATTTTGAAATTCATATATTATGCTAAATAAAGCAAATTTATTCAAAATCAATGAAAAATGATTAAAAAAAGCCTTAAAGCTTGAAGTGGCATAATTTTGAAATGCGTTCTGTCCATTAAGATCGCAATATGCAGGTGACACGTATATTACACATTGCGTAATTTTCTTGTAAGACCATTTTTTAAGCATGCACCCCTTTCTTGAGCAGATTCATTTTTTTTTTCAATGGTTTTGGATGTCTGACTGAATTCTTCATCATTTAGAACCCTTTGCCGACCACATGGATCCAAATATTGCTTAGAAGTAAAAAAAAAAAAGGTAAATGTGCGAGCATGCGCACGTGGTGAATGACGGACATTTTTAAATCACTCATAACTCTCCAGAATTAATGGTGACCCCTACGTTTTTATTGCCTATTCTGATAGCCTATGATGCGTAGATAACATTTCAGGCATCACTTTCCATGCCAAGTTGTGATGTCGTCTATAACGTCAAAACAAAAAATTGTTTCTTGTCCATACCTTGAGCCTGAAATTGTATAAGGTGACCAAACTTGGTTGGCAATACCTTCAGGTCGAAGGTCATCACTGACGCTAACCGTATGCTTGCAGGCATCAGGACGAACGTGTACGCGTGCATTTAATTTTAGTTCTTAAATCAGTCATAACTCTCTAGAATTAACGATGACCCTTACTTGACATTACTTATTCTGATAGCCTATAATGCATAGATAAGATTTCAGGCTTCACTTTACATGACGTCATAATTTAAAAATCATATTTTCAAAAAGGCATTAAAAACCCATCTTTTTAGTTTGTAGTTTTAAGATTACATAGTTGTATACAATTGTAAGCGCTTTGGGCCTAATGGGAAAAGCGCAGTATAAGTGATAATAATAATAATAATAATATTTCGGTCATATCTCATGACTGGAGTTGAGTAAGTTAACCAAATTTGGGCACACAGTAACTTCAGGTCAAAGGTCATCACTGGTGTTAATCATAAGTGTGTGCACGTCACAACGAACAGGTACGTGGACATCAAATTTGAGATTAATGTTTGATACAGAATTAAAGGTAAAAAGGGACAGCTTTGAACAAGCAATGATACGTCATATAGATTGTCACAATCTAGTACTCAGAGCGAATACGCGGACCACCAATTCATCTTAGTGACGG